>JARACY010000699.1:0-79880 GCA_029255725.1 Scrobipalpa atriplicella | reverse complement strand
GGGTATGTGCTTGAAATAAAACCTCTTTTTATTGTATACTTATTTTACTTTTGTTCTATGGTACCACTGCAGTGACAGACTTGATTTTTACCTTGTAAGTATACAAGAAAAGATGGCGGAATTTTGGATGCGAGCGGCCGTAACCTCTCACCTTGACAGCCCGCAGGCGACTGAAAGAATGGAACATCGTGCCTGTCGTAATATAGGTTGAATTTTGACCTGCGCGCGCCATACTAATTTGTATGACAAAAATGAGCCAAATTATATTGCATATTTAATAACTAATTGCAATTGCTATTTAAATCGAATTATAAAACAATGACCATCTACGTGTTCTCTGTTCTTTTGCGATTAATTTGATGTAAGTATTGTTGCTTTTACGTCGCTCAAAAACTTACACTTAGTCAAGAGCCGCGTGACTATTTCATACTTTTTCATTGATTTCTCAAGCGTTTTTCTGTAATTTATTATATGACTGTATGTTATTATTATTTGATCTATTTGTTCTCCATTTTATACTGAATAGAATGGTATAATGTTCTTATTAATAAAACTTTTTTGAAAGTACTAAACTAGTCAATTTCCGAATCTTGTTTAGCCGATTTCCCATACTTCCCTCCTTAAAATGTCGGATATTTTCGTTTATAAAATGATGGTCGATTGATTCTGTATTTAAGCTTGTAACTTGTCAGTTCTGATCATTGCATTGACTGGATTTTTGCATTTAATATAAAACGAGAAACAAAATCATAAAAATTCAAAGCATATTTTTATGCTTGTTAATGATTTTTTGAATTTTTCCAATGCTGTTTGACGAAAAATTATTATAGTTTTTAGCATGTTTTCCACGAATTATTTATTACCTTTCACTCGTCAAGATTAATACGAGCAACTATCAACACGGCATACCAAACAGGCTCTACCTTCAACCATTAATCTTACCCACTTATAAATATATACAGAACTTACAGCATCCATACATAAACCAATTCCTTCGGAATGCACCCTAAGACGCTTACCCTCAAGAAATCAGGGTGCATGCCCCTGTTTGCGCCAAGATATATGATTTTAATAATCGCCAAGATTACAGAAAGGGATCTTGGCCTACGAGTGTCCCTCAGAGGGCCCTGTCTTGAGAAATTGTCCCGGAGCTATTTCATTTGTAGGGCCACTTGATGTATGCCGTTCTTTTTATATTCAAAGGATCTTTTTAGTTGGGGAAATTTCTTTTATTTGACTGTGTTAACAGTATGAGTGTCCTTGGGCAGTGGATTGTTTTCAGGGAAAGTCTAGGGTCTGTCGGGAATCGCGTCTACTTCATCTTTTTTGGAAGTGTTCTTAGACGAAAGAGGTCTTTAGGTATATCGTATTAGAAACGCCCAGTATTTTACGTAGATTACTGTGAATATTCACCAAGTCATTTTTATAAAATTTCATAGTTGAATAGGTACAAAGAAACCAAGAACCCATAACAATGAAAAGCGGTATCTTTGTTCATAATCCGATAACTACAAATCATAGTTTGGTCTCGTACACAGGCGTTAGTTCCGCGAGCAGACGTCACAAAACCAATTTGTCGCCTGTCTTGCGCTAATTTCATAACCGCCCTGTGTGACTTTAGTTCCGCTCCACACACCACCAATGTAATTTGTATTAAATACGTGATTTAATATAAAGCTTGTTTCAGTGTACATACAAGTTTAACTGAGTTATGGCTTTATGTATTTTACTTACCGTGCATTAGCGTTTTCTCAGATAGAAAGTTGAAATTTATTTGAAGGTTTTTCACCCGCATATAATATACCAATTGCATTGCTTCCATGGTGGATTAGAAGTGATAAAAAAAGCATAGAATGTGCCAGCTGCTTCTCCTGCCGGGCTGTAAGAACCAGCAAAAAAAAAACAATTCATAATACTACTTGAATTGAATATAATGTAAGCAAACCATAAAGAACGCAGATAAGCTAAAAACGTAAAGCTTGTCAAGCTCAGCAATTTTAAAATGTAAAAAAAGAAAAAGTTAGCTCAAAAATAAATTTAAAATTACACAATTGCCACCCGCGCGCTAACAAAACATCCAAACTAATTTAACGCTACAGAACATTTCACAAAGTCGCCGCACCGTCATTTTCACATTTCTTACCGAATACACACTGCAAGCTCTCAACCTTTTTTTTACGGTGGCAAATACACGCTTTTAAATTAATGCTTGCCAGCTAGACGACATTTAATTAGACTTTTCGCTATGTCTGTTTTGTGCCACGCTACAAAGTGTAGTCACCGTTTTTGTGCGATGAAAATGAGGAAAATTTAATATAATTTTGTGTAATAAATATCAGATAGAATACTGTTTTTGTTCGGTGAGATATTTTATGTTCGGGAAATTTTAAAATGGGAATGGCGGAAAATATGTAATGTCTCAAAACGTTATATTAGTTGGGATACAATTATTTTAAAAAACATATCTATTGTCTAGCAGTAGTGTGCTGTTTCGGCTGGTGTTTTAGTCTCGGTTTCCAATTTTTCTTCATTACTTTCTTAAATAAACTTTGATATTTGATAACATAAATTGTCTTCATTTTGGTTGGTTGTTTATTACCCTAAAAGATAGCTAGAGCCTCGTTTATCACAAACTGGAGCTCAAGTTCCTTACGCTGCGCTCGTCTCGATGGAAACCACGAAACTAATATCGGGTGGCACCTGGCTCCTAGCTCCTCGCTTATTAACAAACCACTTCACACTGTGCAGTTGCACTCTCAATAATGTCTCTTGTCATAATGTAGACTGACTTCATATCTTCTGTTTACTATCCAATGTATTGTTGGACAATGTGTAATTCGTTAGTTCCTTTACTATGTTTGTCAGCTGGATCATCGTCAACTCTATCATTTCCGGGCTAAAATATATTTTAAAAGCAAACCTATGGTAAATGGTGGTACCACGTTGACCATTGTGTCTATTACTGGTTTCACGAACGCTCAAGTAGTACCTTAGGTTCAAAAAACATGTTAATGTACGTAATGTAGAACACAATCTTAAGTTCACCCATCCGTCAGAACTGTGGTTTTTGACGTCGCGGCAGCCATCTTGGATCCGCATAGCTATGACGTGAGAGTAACGAGCTGTAATTATTGACACACAGAGTCGGCGAACTTGGCTCTTGTTTGCTGTGCATAAGTTTAATGTTCGTCTGTGTTTGTATTTATTTGTGCGTTACGAATACAAAATTTTGTAAGTACTAACTTTGTTATCAAGTTGAAAAGTCCGATCAAAAAACAAAAAAATGGTAAAACAAGATAATGAATTTTCCCGAATGATATATTTCCACACCATATAGAATAGAGCACATTATAGGGGTATGTTCGAGGAATTTGAATGATCTCTGTATGTTTTATTTATCAACAAATTTAAAAATATATCTGCTTTAGGTACCTATGCCATTTAATTTAAGCAACTCATCAAACACAAACCGCACAGTTCAATAACAATTCATCACTACAGTCACATACACGTATTTGTGGGCTATTATACAACCGCAAATGGTATCAATGCAAACTGAATTTG
Organism: Scrobipalpa atriplicella; assembly: GCA_029255725.1. Taxonomy (NCBI): domain Eukaryota; kingdom Metazoa; phylum Arthropoda; class Insecta; order Lepidoptera; family Gelechiidae; genus Scrobipalpa; species Scrobipalpa atriplicella. The sequence continues at coordinate 76,316 of JARACY010000699.1, read as the reverse complement.
TTAGGGACTAAAGGTACCCTAACACCCGGGGGCTAAAAACTGCAGGGGGCGAAAGTACATTTTGTCACGTTTTGGGGGGACTCTAAATTGTGCATGTGTTAGTATTGGTTTAGGCATTTGCCTACTACTTTGTTAGTTGGTTTGAAGTTAGAATTATAGCTACAGGGTGAAAAAGTAACAAACTAAGCATTTTTTATTGTAACTCCCTTCAATAATAGCACGATTATACCTCTTGCGGTGTAGGCAAAACAATAAAGGCTCTCAACTCAAATGTATTTTCACCGCGTTTATAAATGTGAATTTACATAATTTCCAGATACACAACCATTTTCTTCTGAAAAGGATAAAAAATATATAAGTAGAATCGTCTCAAATTCAAAGATAGAATACGTAAATTTAATATCCAAGAACCGTTCATTTTGAGATACAAAATTTCCATCTTGTTTTCATTTACGAAAATTGTTTCTTCTCGTTTTAATACAATGAAATTTGACCTGAAGTGAACTTTGACTGACCTTTGGGATACAAAGGTTATTCTTGAAATTATTGTACTATTTTTTTCCAGCGAGTATTTAATGAAATAAAATTGGATTCGCGAAAGAGATCCAGTAGCTTTTTGTAAAGAAAACCTTGCTAAGCGCTTGTTACGAATGGACTCTAAAATTTCTTTTTTTTTTCGAAAACTACGTTAAACTTCACAATGGAACATAACAAAATAAAAATGTTTAATTCCCATGGGAAAACGGGAAAACTTTACGCCTTTGACACTGCAGTCCGGAAAATTTGTATAATTTTAAAGCTGAGCGTAGTTAACTGAGTGAGTATTTTGTTTATAAAATTGTTGTATGGCCATGTCTCCGCTGCAACGGATGAATACTGAATGTAATTTGCTTAATGTCTTCCTTTTAAGTGCCGTTTCGGGTTATTAACATCTTAAATCCGGCTTTTAGGTAAATTATTCTAAAATAACTGCCATCCCTACCTACCTATACCACAGAATATACAGGTTGTAAAATAAGTACCTACCTCGTTCCGTTAAACCACCTGTTCTAGGTCTACTAAGATACTAAACAACTTTTCCAAAGCACAAAATGTTTAACTCAAAAAAAAAAAATGCTATTCCCATGCAAAAATGCTCACCTGCAGTATCTGCAGTTTTGTAAGACGAAGGAAAGTTATTTGCTATCATTAGTTGAACGTGTGGTTTAATGGAACGCAGTACTTTTTTACACCTGTATAAAAGTACCGATACTGCTTTCATACTGCCAAACAATAAAGGACTTGGCTGTTTAAATTTAATTGCAGTTGCGCGTTTTAAAGGATCGTAAAGGCTGCAACTTTGTTCGTAACCGGCGCGATTAATTCACGAATTTGCATCACAATTGCATTAAGATGAACCGCTGGAGGCTGGACTTGGCCGCGCCACTTCCGTGCGCACAGTTTACTGTGACTGTTTTAGTTCCTAGATTATTGAATTATGTTCTTGACTTATAGCTTTTTATTCAAGTAGAATTTCTACCTATCTATAAAGGTGTTATTTTTTCAAACTATTTTCATAGATTAGGTATGACTCTAATGTTTAGTTCCTAGTGGCATCATAAAGCTACATTCTACCCAACCCAGACAATATTTTCGAAGAGATCAGAAAATTCCTTTTAAAAATATAGGCATGCCACTTTTTATTACATTGATTTTTAATAAATGCACATGCACTCCCAAAATCTCGAACATTCCATCATTTGATGCTATCCAGACAAATATTCAATACAAAACATCTACCTACGAATCCGTCCGGCTTCATTCACAAAACGCCATGGGCGAAAAATAATAACGAAACGCATAACAGATATGCGTTTTATTGCGTAATACCATCCCTTTATTTACAAAAGACTTTTTTATTTTTAATCTTTGATCCAATTACTCGTTCTCTATTCAAAATTTCAAATATTCTTTTTTCTTTTTTTATCGAGCCAGCTTGATTAACAGTCGAATTAATCAAGCGGGGAATGCTAAATTAAAATTGTAATAGAGTTCCGTCAGGTGTGATTGTTAGATATTTCTTTTGTTTTGAAAATGCCCTCGTATTTTGCGATGGGGAAGTTCATTAGTTGCTTGATTTATATTTCAGTTGGTCTGATCAAATAATTAGAAGATGTGGCTTTATTGAATAATAATTAATAAATAATTCGTGTTACGGAATAGAACATGATATTATAAACTTCTGAATAGTATACTTATTGTTTACTTATTGCTTTTAAAGATATTGATAATATTAGATAAATAATTTTGACTCTTACTATTTCGGAATTATTTTGTTGAGACAATCATCATCTACCTGGTCTTTTCCCGATTTTCTCGGGGACGGCTACTTAATCTAGAGATTTGAATGAGAATACTGTTTTTTTACATAGAGCGACTGCCATCTGACCTCTGTTGTGATAGGCATCAAGAATTGATGTTAAAATAAAACCAGCAAATATCAAATCCACCTAAAACTTAAAATTCATCATCCCCTAAACACATTGCCTTCAGATCCTCACCCTCGGTGACCGCCGCGTCAGGTGTGCCCAACAGCGGCCCGCGTTCTGCTGTTTATGGCCGCAATATTTCAGAATTGAACACCCCTGCAAAAGAAGGCGCCGCTGATTTGCATCTGACAACGCGGCAATAACCGAGGAACCCCAATTTTGCGAAGTAGAAGAATAGTAGGCGTTTATATTGTTTGATTTTGATTGGAAATTTTGAGTTTACTGAGTGATTTATGAAATTTCAAATGAAGTGTTGGATTTCAGGATTTCCAATTAGGAAGTTGATGAATTTTCGGCAGGTGAAAGATTTTTCATGAAATGGTTTAATTAATTTCTGTCAATACATACCTACCTATCTGTATCCATATTTCATAAAATACGATCATGGCATTTTATAAATACATTTCAGGTGTAACTTCTTTCATAACGCGCTCCTCCCTATTATTTACTTTTACCGTTGAACTAAGAGATAAAATAGAGGTCTATTTCGCCGTTATAACTCTAAAAAACATTTAATATTTATCACATCTCTTCATCTCCCACGTAGATCCTTTAAACAATTACCAACTTAAGCACCTCTCACACTAACCGATCTTATTGCAACATCCTCTCGTCAAGGCGATGTCACACTGGTCAATTTTCCGTCGACGGGACCACCCGGTGAGACAATTGCCCACTTAACAGTTAGGGATGGTGGGACAATGAGAGCATCCTGCCATCGTTATTGGAATTATTGGGAATGATAGTTGGAGGGATTACGTGGCTATTATCTAATAATGATTGACATTGTGTCTTAATTTGGCTGGAACTCTGGGCTCTAGTTTCCGTAGTCGTAGGTTCGACAGATACCTTACATAAATGTAATAGTCAGTGCACTATCCCGTATTTACATTATCTAATTGCTCCTTTACCCAAAGGTTGCCTGGCAGAAATTTCTACCCTAGCAATAAGGCCACCTAATTGTACATGCTCTAAAGACAGGTCCTTCAATGCGCAGATATTTGATTTTCACGAGTTTATCACTGTCACGAAACATTTGGGGACTTATTATAATTTGAATGTGATGATCAAAACCTTTAAACAAACTTTGCAAATGCTAATTATTATTTTCTTTTTTACAGGTAAATACTTATCTCAAGCTATGTGAACGATCATTCACCAACTCCAACTGGTAAGATATAAATATCTCAATTTACATTTTTACATCATTATTTTGACTACCTATCTTTCTGTCAGCGGTGTCACTCACTGCTAAATAAGTTACCCCGTGAGAATGATGTACTTTCCTCGGTAAAAGGTATCCTATGTTACAGAGGGTGAACGTAGCTTTCTAATGGTGGAAGAATTTTTGAAATCGGTCCATTAGTTATTAAAATATCGACTTAGGCAAAGTGATGACATGATACGGCATAAAATCTTGCATTTTATGATTTACTATTTGCCAATCCACAAATGCCCTTTTTCCATCACTCGTTACATAAAATAACGAGCACTTAAAACTTTTGTTCAGTTAACTGTCGCAGCGCGTCTGTCTAGACTCTTCAGTGCTTCAGGAGTTTTGAAAAGCGAAAGTTGTCTGCTGTTAAAAACATCCCCGTGTTGTACTTCCTCTTTCTGTGATGTAGGGTGGCTATCATTTCTGCTGTAATTAGGACCAAAGGAGGAACTGTGGATCGAGCGATGAAATGATACTCATGATTGGGGTTTTAGGGACCACTACTTATTGGTTACGTACTAGCTTATCCTTAAACTAACACTAATTTTCTCTCCGCTGTTTTATCAGTGTATTTTAAAATTAACTGCCATCAATGCATGGGTAATGAACGAATGAATGAAAATGACCCTATAATTCTTCTTCGCCCGTTAACAGGATAACGAGATTTTAGGAACTAAACATGTATTGTACTTGAATTGTAATATATAAATTAATGTTAATTATTTATTATCTATAACTAAATATAAATAGTATGAAAAAGCAATCATAGTGATAAACAACTCAGCAGTTTACAAATTTTAAATAAAGTTCTGGTCGTATCCCAGAAGAACTGGAAATGTTGGTCACCCTACATGCATATAAACTGATCGTTTAGGAACACCCTGTTTATCGTTCTTTCAATATTGTTTCAATGTAAATTAGACAAAGTTTCCTTGCAAATACATTTCTATCTGTTTCGAGTTATTTCCAGTTGTTAAGCTAAATTGAATTTAATTTCGCTGTTAATTTTAACGGTTTGTTTAGAGTTCTGTTTGACGGAATAAATATTTATTAGCAGAGTTTAATTATATTTTGGTTATTTAACGTGAGGGTTAGAATCTGTAATAGACATGTGTATTTTTGGCTTTTATTTGCCCTTTTGGTATAAATCCAATTTTGTGATAAATCAGGATACCAGCTATCCTATCTGAAAAGTACTACCAAATCTGTCAGAACATATATTTTTTAAATGCGTCGATACTTTTGTATATCATATCCGCGTGATTTAATGTATCAAGTTAAAAAAAAAACTGATATTTCCAAAATCCACTTAAAGGGAAGCATGTACGTAATCCGAAATCTAAACATCAGAAATCTATTTTAAATCTTAAAAAACATATAAAAACAAACCATTAAAACTGCAAATTACATAAACTCCCAAATCTTGAAACCCCACAAACAGAATTGTTGAAACAAACGTTGCAGCATGCAGCTCATTACGCACCCTTCCGGATACCTACTGGTACTAAACGTGAAGTCGGGAGAACCCGTAATAATGGGGGACGCATCCGGGTTACTACCGGTCTATACAGTGGGTGCAGGAATCTTTATTTCCACATCCGGCAGAGTCACACTTAAAGGAAATTATTGATTTTTTTTCATATGATATTTTTTTCGAGCACCTATCTTGATGTTGGATTTTTGACTGCTAACCCCCAGAACGCGTTCCAATCTTCTATGGCCATATTCCTGTTTTTTTGTCTGAATTGTCAATCCTGCGCCCACCTGCTTTGTGCCTGCGCCCGATATCTCCGTGTGTCGCCATGCCATAGACGACTCCATCAGAATAGGATTGCACTGCACAGGCACTTAAATCAAGTCTCATCTAGTTAATTTATCTCAATATCATTGATCCCCATCACCGAAAATGTTTTTTTAGACCTAATTATTAAAAAAAATAAGCACCCCGTACACAAAACTAGAAGGATATAAATTCAAAAGGGCTGTTTCAAATTGGGCGAGATCCAAACCTATGCAGATGGTAGACAGATGTCGCCCCCGTGAGGCCCTGGGGGCCCCTGGACCCCCCGGACCCCCCGCGATTATCGTATGCAGATTAACCGGAAACCCCCCCATGTTTAGCGTAACGCAGTTACGGTAGATGCTGTTACGGTGTTTTTCTACGGGGCAACATCGTGAAACAGGTGCATATTTTAACACTAATTTATTGTAATGGTCGGTAATATTTTTACATTAATTTGGAATGGTTCTAATTGTTATGATTTTTTTTTGTTATGTATTATTATTTATTAGGTAAATATAATAACCATAGCACAAAACATAAAAGTAGTACATCTGAGCGACAAGCAAAGAAAGTAGGTAGTTATCTTATTTTATTTAAAAGACCAAATTGCATTCAGTATATTAAAGGTTGATTATCAAGGTCTATAATAATTATTATTTCTCAAGATCTCTTGAATTTTACTTCTCGATTTCTCAGTGTTGCAATCTAATATCACTAATATGTTGCAATTCTTTAAACGACTCCAAAACAAAGGAGGAGGTTCTCAATTCGGTTGTTATTTCCGCTATTATATAGTGTTACTTATTTACTTGCATAAGTACCAACATTTGAACGCTATTCTATCCAACCTGATATCAAAATACCGCAGTAATTTATCAACTTACTATCAAGCTGTTTCGAAAGTCACGTCCGTCGAGATTATCTCACAATTCACAGGTAAAATAAATGGCTGAATATTATGGCCCACCTGAATGTACGTAAACAAACCCCATAGAACATCCCATACGAGTTTACAACCTCGGGCGCATGAATAAGTAACGGATGAGCCTTCTTGGCTTAAAGTTGGGGTGGGCAGGCGGGCGGATTTACGTCATCATGATTTTAAAAGATAATTTTCATATAATCAAAGTCAAGTGTCTTTAAAAAGCTGGCTTAAAAATTATTCACTTTGGAGACTCTCAACTGGCGAAATCTATATCAGTTACCTTTTTGAAAATATCACTGGCTGAATAAAAAGAAAATCTGACAGAGAAAGAATTAGTCATGGCTACGAAAAGATTAGATCTCGCATACAATAATCGTTCATCCCTTAGGTAGGTATATTGAAATAACAAAATTATACCTTACATACATCAATTACGCAGACCAGGTATTGGCTGCGTTTCTTTCTATTCTGTAACTAGAACCAAGGTATCGATATTCCCGGGTTTTTCTCGTGTCTTAGCAGCGTTTTTGCGCCCGTCTACACCCTCCCTCATCCGACTTTATACCTGTTAAGTCGTCTCATCATTTATTTACGTGTGCGTAAAACTCTCCCCTTAATTTGGGTAATTATTTGCGCAGGAATCCTACGTTCAAATATTGATGCGTTTGAAGTTATGGTAAGAGTGTACCAAAGTGTAGCAAGCTTCAAGCCGAGGGTGTACGATGGCTTCAAAACCGTAGAGTTGTTTACTTATCTGTTACCACTTGCCAATTTGAGATGGAGAAGCTTCTGGGTACTTATGATCAAGTTATCCTATCTAATTATAGACCTGAATGTGTGTTTGTTTATACAAGTATCGGATTGAAGGGATCTGGATACGTATTGTATTGTAACGGGAATTATGTTAAGTTGAGAGAACGAATAAGGCTCCTTTTTAACTTCATATTAGAATTAAAACAAAGGACAAATATTTTATCGCTCTTGAATAAAATTACAAATTCATAATTCATACTACAACTACGGAAAACTGTATTTAAACTATACAAACGATATGATATAATTAATTAAATAATAAACTTCGTTATTTACTCTACTGTAAATTCAATTATACAATTTTATTATCACCATTACGTTACGGCAGTCATTTCATTTGTTTATCTTATTACCGAAAGGCAAATAAATTTATAAATCCTTTTCAACGTTTTATTTAAAAGAGTATTTTCATTGTTTTGTGTAAATGCAGTCTGCAAACAGAGATATAGTATTTCAGTGAATAATAATGGAAAATCTTATTTAAAAATACACTACATTTTAGCTGATTGCACCGAGTTTTTATCAATACTATTAATTGAAAACATGTAATAAAAGATCTCCAGTAGTATCTGCATTCAATATTATTTATTTTCTTTTGTTGTGGGTTTTTTTGTTTGATTTTAAGTACCTATTAAATAATATAGTAAAAGATATTTGAATATCATTATTGTATACTGAACCGTGATGAGTGGAAGGGACGAAGAGGGGGATGTGGCCTGCAGTGGGACACCACAGACTTAAAAAAGAAGAAGAAATTATGCATATTCTAAAAAATACTCCAGTTTCCTTTCTTGAGACTTTTGATCATACATGGGAGTTCACCTACTTAACTACGAGCAGTTTCTCTACTCGTGACCTGTGGCTACTGCCATATAATCCCATCTGGAATGTCCTTCAATATTTTGCTTAGCCGTTTCCTATCTATGTAGGGGTCTGTCTATGTCTTTAATATAATTTGAGCATTTCTATGCCCCGCTCCGTCGTGGTTACCTACGCTTTACTATAAAGGAGAAATAGTGGACACCATGAGGCGTGTCTCGCACACTTCAATTGCTTATAAGTGCTAACAACCAGGTAGAAACAAAACAGTCAAAATTAAACACGGAAAGACTTCAAACGAACCTGAATTTCCATTTGAGCACCGTCTCACTCTCACTCGAAACAAATTTCAAAGAGTTTATGCCGCCACGCGTATTGGGGACAAAGTAAACATACCTTTTAACCCTTCTTCATTGCTTACCTCTAATCAAGTGTTGACACTCTGAAACAGTTTAGTTTTAGACAGTTTGCTACTACAAACACAGTGGAAAACATTTTCATAATCTTTGTGTGCCACGTTTTCTAAATGCAAAAAATTTTAGCAAACAAATAGCAAATTCCAGTTAAAGTGTCACAGATTTTGAGACTTTTTGAAGTTTTTGGGTTTTCTCAAAAACTTGATACCTTGATACCTCTATTCGGTTTTATAAATATTTTAATTTTTTTTCCATTTCATTTTTCCATCCTTTTTTTATTTTCATCTAAGTATGAGCTATACATATACATATAATTCATACGCTGTCGATAACTGTGTACTATAAAATACACCTTGCTACAAAATCCCCTTTGCCCTGTCCACATTTCGTAGATAGAACTGTCCACCCGATTTTCCACTCCAATAGATCCTTATAATTGATTCCGATGGCAGGGCAGGTGAAACACTGTCAGTTTGAGGGTCGCTGGCGCTGACAGGTTTGAATATAACTGTCCGGATTAGAATTTTTGAGGACTTGATTGATTCTGGTTTCAATCAAAAATATGTGGTGTGGTTAGTTCAGTACCCTACCCTAAGGCTCGTATTTATAAAGCGATCTCAAGATTGAGAGCAATATTAAGTATGGATTTGACAGGTCGTTTTGTACTGAAATGACATTTCTGATACGAACTCAAATTCGCTGTCACTCTTGAGAGCTAATTATAAATACGACCCTTAAATTAATTTTCCCGCGGTATAAAGTTATTTTTGAATTTCCTAACGAATTAGTTATCCGTAAATAAGCAAATAAGTACTTATTGTTGAGTTTTTTTCATAAATACTTTCCACCACAAAAACCTAAGCCGATTTCATCCAAATTTCGTCAACGTTTGATGTTTACGTTCAACGTAATTTACGGGCAAAGAAACTGTGTTTTAATAGCGACAGGTATACGGCAGCGAAGGCATTAACTCGAGAATTGCACCGTAAAATCAAGACAGGTGTTTACATTTTCTCCGCGACGGTGAAGAGAATTTAATTCGGTCTTTTATGAGGGTTTTATGTAAAGTTTCCTTCAAAAATGATAGCGTTTTGTCGTGTAAAATTAGCTTTAAAATTGACATAATGTTATGTTCTCAACCTAACAAAATTTTGTAACTGAAACTAACGAGTTTTCTATACAAAATACGTCATTATGTTCTGTATCACTTTTCATAAAGGCCTTGCCATTTTACATGTGGTGCCCCTTCATTGTGGTGTTAATTATTTTAGAATAAAGTTTCCTAACATATATTTGAATGAAAGACTACGCACAGGCTAACAATATACCAGCTGTAGGTACTTTATTGGCAAACATATCCCTTACTTCATTGGCAAACACCTCTCGTCCTCATACAAAGAGGTCATTAAGAATCCCACCTGCTTTCAACCCTCAAAGACAGGCATAAACTGCAATATTTATGCAAGGGGTAACCCGGCTAGCTTTAATCGCATGCCTGAACAAACGAAACCTATCGCCGTATCGGCCATTGAGATTTGGCCGTATTATCACAGGAGGTATTATGTTCTTTGTGCCTTGGCCCTATTAGCATTTAAGGGTTATCGCCTTTCAGGTGTTAAGGGCCTGAAGTTAATCGGTTTGTGGGTGTAGTGCGAATGAATTTGAGCTTACGTGACAGCGATACGTTTATGTGCGTTGGTATTTATACTTCCTTTTGTCCACAGAAAGAAGGAAAAGTTCTCTAAGACACCTGGGAGCCTATGATGCGCACCGTAGACTTCGTTTTGTCTACACATTATGTCTTTCGTTGCGAACTTCACAACGGAAAATGATAGGCATTATTCATAGTGAAGTATGCAACACTTGTAGACAAATTGAAGTCTACAGTGCGCATCATAGCCCTGCTGGTTTAGGAAACTCTTAAATGGCATTATAAATGAACCTTCTTTTATGTTTACAGCAAGTCCGCAAAGTGTAGAAACCTAACAATAAACTTATTCATCTGTAAAACTATCCGTAAACTTGAATTATGATTATGCAATAACATGACTCTCAGCCGTGGCGAAAACTGCTTGTTACTACTAAGTAGCGCGTAGAAGGAAAAAATATTGCATTAATATTGATGTGGTAAAATAACATCTAGCATTCTATCTTAAAATAAAGGTTTTCGTGCATTTTATTACTCAGCTCACAGAACATGAAACAATATACCCCGAACTATATTAAACTCTTCAGTTCTAAAGGATGACGTCTACTATGGCCCATTGTTCAAGAATACTTTTGTTCATTTTAAAACTCACAGAGTATCATAAAATATACTTTTGCGGCAAAATGGTGGACCCTGACAGGTTCTTATTGGATTTCTTGGGTTTAATAGGTAAAAATAGTTTCAGGTTATTGGGTATTGTTCTGTCGTGATAATGATCTTTGAAGATGTTGAAGATGGTTTAAAGGTTTGGTTTTATTTTGGTAAAGAGGAGCAAGAATGTATGAGTCACGAAAAATATCACGTGGTCTCATTTCAGACCCTTAAATATATTTTTTAGTTTAGGTATCTTTGAATTGATCTTTAGTCGAATTTTATTATTCTTGGAACAACGTTTAACTTATCAAAAAAATTGTTTAGTCTATAGGTAGTTAAGTTTGCTCATTATGACTTCAATCTAAGGTTGTCGTCTGTAGATCGTCAAGGGACATCCCCCACTACTTTGACTTCCAAATAAAACTTCATTTAAATCCAGTATCCCTCTATTGTTTATTGCAAATTAAAACAACTGAAATACCGAGTGCAGGTGTCAAGCTTGTCCCAGTGGGTTTCAATCATGGCCCCCTGCTAATAAATCCAGCATCAGGTGTGCTCAACCCCGGCCCGCAACGACAACGGCAGACGACGGCGATGCGTGTTGCGTTGTCTCTCGCGTGTTTTTTATTTTATGTGCAGTGATTTCGCGGAACTACGGCCAGGGGACGACGTGGAGAGTTATCTCGTGCGTAGAGTTGTAAACAGCTGATGCTATGGTGAACATAGCATGTTATAAGGAATAATGGGATAGGATACTTTCATTTTTTTCTAGGATTCTCAGTTGCAGTAGCTAGAAATTTTTATGATTTGATCCGAAGATATAAATGGTTTATAACAATATTGTCAATCGTTTTTAACAGTATAATAAATATTTGTGATCGTTTATGTATTTAGCGAAACACAACGAGACCACTACTAGCCGCTTCAAAAGCGGTTTTCCTGCTAAGTCCAAAAGTCATAATCATAATGCACCAAATTATGACTTGAGTGAGCATTTGTATATTCGATTTAATTAGTAACACATCATTCAAAAAACTTCAGTAACAAGGTCAATAATAACTAAATGAACATGAAATACACTGTAGTTTCTCAACGCTAGTGTCTCTAGCAAAATTAGCAGAGCATACGAAACTTGCCGCGATTTTCCTACTAAGCCCAAAAGTCTTATTGCACCAAATATCGTCCCAGTTCTTGCTAACAGACCTATCTGTCAAACGGACCTATCTACACTGACCATACCATCAGGATCCTCTTTTTTTTTTGAACAAGTTCTCTCTAACAGTCGTTTCTGTATCGTCTACCGTTTAGAAGATAATCGACATTTGTGTTTGGCATATCTGCACAACAAGGCAATAAATTTTCTTACAAACAGTCTCTTGTACATATAACTGTTAGCGAGATTTTTAAAATTTCACACACTTCCAAAAATTAAGAACTATGTACATGTGACTGTTAGACAGATTTTTTGTCTGCAATGTTGACATTATTTTGCGTATAAAACAACAGTTTTTTTCGAATATAAACCTTGTTATCTTTGAAATTAAGTCTTTAGCATTAATTTACACGGCGCCACATCACTGTTGTATGGGGGCGTGCTTGAGGGGAGCAGGATGTGAATGTGGTATTCATCAGCGAGGTTAACCCAAGGGTAACTGAAGGTCCCACATTGCCAGATTACCACACCTACCTGCAGAAAGAACGTCGTATGGACGGTGGAAAGGACCAGCAGTGTACCGAGGACTGGCAATGCTGGTGAAGAGACACATCATCTTCCAGCCCATCGACCACCAACAACTAAAATCGATGTACGCCATTGTTATTCAACTCTAACACGGAGCAGAGGACTTCTACTCGCTATTTACAAAGCGCCGCAGACCAAGTTCCAGGTTGCTGACAATTACAAGGTCCACATTCCTCTATTCTTACCATCATCGGCACTTGAACGCAAAGAACACAGCCTGGAACAAATTGTACCTTCAACACTGCTAGAAATACCCTACAAGCATCTTTCTGGACTAGAACACACTTACGATGTCAGCAGGCTGATAGAGGTGACATGCCACGATCTGAGGAGTCCATTAATAGACAACGTGCTTGACATCGGTAGTCCACCAAGGTCTCCGCATCCAGCCTAACGAGGAAATATTAGTAGACTAGCGACCCGTCAGTAGGATCCAAGTAGTATCGGCTGACTACTAGCACCAAGATCCTGCATCGAGTAGGGGACCTTTGCGGGTGGTGTCAAAAGTTCTCTGAGTACAAAACCAGTACAGATCGCCCAAGATGTATGGAAAGGCACAGTGGAACGAAGCACCGTCATTCTGATTGCTACTGAATCAGCATCCCAGACTAATCTGGCTAGTCTGATTCAGGCCTACAAGAAACACAAAACCAGGAGGCGATGGTAGCATACTCCTAGGTTTATGCACTCAATATCAAGCTCAGTGACTTGACTGAAAAGTAAAGGAAAAACTTCCAAAACATGCAGCCTAGCCTGGAAACCATCTGAGGGCGTTCGAGCGAGAGGCCCTTTCCATACGCCGGTTATTCTCAGGGTAAACTGATATGCAAGGTCGATGATTAGGCTGAGACATTCAGTTGAAGCCGAAAAGGACATTGCAGTTGAGAGACACCTTGAAGACTACTTCGTAGCACCGATCGAACCAGGAAAAGACGGCCGGAGCCGAGCTGCAAGGAGGCCTTGGGTACGAACAGGATCTCCAACTCAGCTCTATGACATAGATTAAAGTTTCCGTGCTTTGAGTTTGATTATTATTATTATCTGCTGCATTTGGCCCAGGAAAAAGAAAATTTCGTGTTCTCCTGCCCGGCAAGATAAAAGGTGGTAATGACTTGTTGTGTAGATTGAATATAGCTTTAAGTCATGGCTCGGTTTAGTCATTTTAATCCCAAAACCTAACCATGAACTAAGGGAAATACCGCCCGATCAAATTCCTCAGCACCATCTCGAAAGACTTTTTTGCGTGGTGCACAGTACCACCCTTCACCTGAGCCATGTCTGACAGCTTCTGGTGATTGACGTCAACAACTGAGATCACACTGTCACGTGTATCACTTGGACTGGACATAGAGATGGCATTTGACCTGAGCCATGTCTTGCAGCTTCTGGTGATTGACGTCAACAACTAAGATCACACTGTCGGGTGTATCATGTTGGACATAGAGATGGCATTTGAACTGAGCCATGTCTTGCAGCTTCTGGTGATTGACGTCAATAACTGAGATCACGCTGTCGAGTGTATCACGTTGGACATAAAGATGGCATTTGACCTGCGCCATGTCTTGCAGCTTCTGGTGATTAACGTCAACAACTGAGATCACACTGTCGCGTGTATCACGTTGGACATAGAGATGGGACTTGACCTGAGCCATGTCTTGCAGCTTCTGGTGATTGACGTCAACAACTGAGATCACACTGTCGCGTGTATCACGCTGTACATAGAGATGGCATTTTACAGCGGCAATATGAAGACCTAGTATTCAAGCTCAGAAGACGATCGTTCCCAAGCGTATCACCAAGCTTTCCGGAAGAGCGGTCCCATTGGAGTTTGCTCTCTCCGATCCGAGATACTGGCTGGTGGTTTGCAGGGGAGTTGACTGCTTCCCACATGCTACGCGAGTTTACAGACACGGATGATAATAGTCCCATCCCAATGGGACAGCTTGTCAAATGGATGGATGATCTTGCTGAAATACTTGGGCCTTATTATTGAAAATGCGGCAACAAGGTACTCATAATATTAAATTTAAAAAAATAACATTATTATGGGATGCTATGGGTTTGTTCTTAGTAAACACAGGCAAATTCAAACTAATTGATGATATTATTTAAAGATGATTTTACAATAAAGAAAATAATACCTTCTTGTTATGTTAAGTCTAAATAAAATCTCATTAAATATTATAATCAGTAGTTCAGTTCAGTACATAAAGTATATTTAACATACATACATATAATCACGCCTGTATCCCTAATGGGGTAGGCAGAGCGTAAACAACCTAAACAAAGGTCGTTTCGCCACATCTGACAAGTTTTGAGGATTGTTTAAGATAGATCTGTATATTGCTGTAGTGACAGGTTGTCAGCCCATTACAATACTGAAGCCCTCGAATCCCTTAGCTGGTTTTTACAGCATGCCCGGGAGGAGATGCAGCTGGCACATTCTATGTTTTTCTATCGCTCCCAGTCCAGCATGAAAGAAAGTAATAAAGTATATTTAAGGTGATAGGATATTAAAAACATTATTTTAAATCATTTCTACTGCCAATGAATAAGAATAAGTCTGAAAACTGTAATGATTGATATAATTTTATTTATTTTTAAACCAAACACTGCGGTCCTAACTGACAAAAATAAAAAACAAAGTTCTCACAAAGAGTCATATCTGCTTTAATTAAGTATAAGTCAATTAATACAACACTTAGAGCTTTAAGGCAAACACTTACTTAAAGGGTATTTTTTTTACTATAGTAAAACGTTATGACTTCATTAATAAAGGCAAAACTAACTTTACCACAGTGTCATCATTACAGCGCCAAACCGCAAAACGCTTGCACTCGAAAACTATCAAAAGGCAGATAGGTCAGTTAGCAAGAACTGGGACGATATGAGTGAGCGTTCGTTCTGGTTCCGTGTTTGTTTACTCTATTCTCGGCGGCATAAAATCTAACTCGGGCCGCGTTAATGGCCGCGGTGAAGTCTAGAGGGCCCGAGGATTTATGCTCCCTGGCCGATTGTGGTGGGAGTTAGTAGATGAAGCGAGAGCGGATGTAGCATTACTATACTGCGTTGGCTCATTGATCTCATCCTTCGACCCGAACTTATAGTAACATTCGCCATAAATACACCAACACGCCAATAATAATAAAACTCAGGACCTCTGAATTTTAGGCGATTGAGTCAGAATATCTTTTGCGGTGACAGTGCATAGTATATGTAGGTAGAGAGAGAAAATCTCATATGGATAACTTTAAGAAGTTTGACGCCAAAGAGCTGAGTAAGCGCAAAAATGTAATTTCCAGACAGTAATTAGAATTAAATGAAATTATTAGAGACATAGTCGTACCTTGAGTCGTCACCCCATAGATTTATACGGGATTACACATACCTACTTGAATTTAACCTCTTATTCTCCCAACTTGCACCACCACCGAGCAATGTTAGGGTTCCTTCGGCGGCCGTATAAAATGCACCTGCTATGGCGGCCCTGTGTGATTGGTCCGTATAATTGAATTACATGCTGAAAGATATACGGTTTCATTAAGCAGAATGGCCGGATTGCTTATAGAGGAATGGTGCCACTTTTTATGAGGAGTGGAAAAGGCTATTCGTTTGATATTAAAAGACTTAATTTAAATTATTATCTAGTCAAATATTAAGTAAGCCAAAATAGTAAGTATATTTTTCGTCGTCTAAAGAGTAGGGTAAAAAGTTTGTATTGCTGTGTAGTGACAGATTATTAGACCATCGTCTGCAACGTCGGATTTCTTATTTTTCTTATACAGTCTAACTAAAAGATAATCAGTTGGTACTTTCTACGTATTTTTCTCCCTCCCATTTTAGCATGATGATAAAACATCAAAATATTTTTGTTTGCTGTAATAATTACCCCCCGATGCTACTTTACCTTCTGTATAATATTATGCTCCAAACTCCTTTTCCCTTGACATTTGAATAAACAAGTATCCATCACAAAAGCGAATTAAAATTCAAGATATAATTCAAAATTCAAGCCTTCTGTTAACAAGACCTCAAGCCAATTATTTCTTCCCGAATTTCGGGGGTTAATTTTAATGAGGTACAAGCGCCTAGTCTAATGCGAATAGCAAACATTTACTTATGCAGGTTAACCAGTTTAAGCAGGCACTTAGGTGAATATGTGGTGTTATGTTTGAGCAGGTCTGTGTTATTTGGTTGGTTATCAAAGGTGCGCTCCTCTAGTCAGCTCATTGTCTCTTGTGTAAATATTAAGATTTGTTTAAGGGGAGAGTATAATAGCTAAGAGTGAATAGCTTATAGAGGTGGACGTTATATTCAAATGTTTACATCTTGAACTGTAGCATTAATTAGGCAGTTCTATTATTTCAGGGCTAATTCCATTCTTCAACCTAAAAATTAAAACCCAAAAAAAAACTATTAAAGATCTTCAAATAGCTTAGTTCGTCCCCGAGTACATGCTTTATATGTAAAAAGAGTTAGTATGAAATTATGAAGTTATCACATCTGAACAATGTAGTATGAGTCTCAGAATCTCGAGGTTGTTTGTAGACATTAATAAAAACTAAAGGTCCCACGAAATTGTCTAGACTCTAGCTACATTGTCTTAAGTTATTTGATTAACATCATAATTTTCTTACTGAACTTCGTAGTACAAATAATAAAGAATGAGACTGTGCGTTGAACGAACTAATCTAAATTTTGAAGAAATTCTTTAAATAGTTTTTTTTTGGGTCGTTAATACCTAACGTAAATGAAATTATAAAATGTCTGATTCTGCTCTATGTAAAGTAAAATAAAATAAAATATAAAGAGAACTTTTATTTAAAATACTGTACACAAAAGCCTTCTCTTCTTCAGTTTTACTTTCATTCGCTTTTATTCTTCAACGAAAGCGAGTGTCAATACGATACACTCTCAATTCCGCTCACGAATTTACCACCCAAATTAAGAACACGTAAAAAACAAAACAGAATCGGTTACCCGCAAAAAAACGGATCGGAAACTCGATTCACTGTATTTTTCGTCTCGTTTCTCCCCCACTGACTATCAAACTTTTAGATGTCGCTTCAAGAAAAAAAACTTTTTGTTTTTTTACGTACATTTCTCGTGTGTAAAATTATTCAGTCTACTTACAAGATTGCAAAACAAAACGTGTGTAAATATTGCTTCCATTTGTACATATTTTTATTTTCCAAAGATGATATCGAGAGTTTATTTCCTAGAAGACTGGATATAAAAACTGGGAACTAAATGGCGCCACTAGCGAGTGTTCCTGTTTCCTGTGATTGGTCAGTAATATGTCAATGTCAAAGTTTTGCGTCTTCTCATTGGTTTCTTTTGGAAGACTCGCTAGTGGCTATCTGCAATTAGCTTTGCGTTTTTATCAGCTTATTTTGCTTTTCGAACTTCATTAAAACTAAGAAACTGAAGCCCTGATTTTGTGTCCGTTCCGTTTTTTCTAGCAATTCAAATTACAAAAAATGTTCCCACAAGGTTCCGCTGAAACTCTTGTTAAATTCTATTATTTTTTCACAAGATTGCACAGTCTCCAAGTTTCCTTGTCTATGTCTCCCCCTTATTCCTTTTCCGTAGTCGAGTCACGTGGCCAAGTGCCGTGATTTCGGCAAAGTAAATAACACTCGCCCAACAGCCACTTAAAGACAGATTTGAATTACTTTACTTGCTGCAAGTTAGGACCCTGTTTTGTCACTGAGCTGTGAGATTCGATAGGATAGTTTTTTTTACTCTCCCATGTAAGGGAAGGCAAAGTGCTTGAGCACATGCAGCCTAGTCTTCAGTCGATTGTATGAACGTGTTTTTTTTGTATGACAAAAATAAGGTTATTTCGGCAAAGTAAATAACATGAACAGCCACTTAAAGACAGATTTGAATTACTTGCTGCAAGTTAGGACCCTGTTTTGTCACTGATCTGTGAGATTCGATGGGATAGTTGGAGAAAATGGTATTTTGTGTTGTGAGCTTGTAAAATTAAACTGAATATTACTCACATGTGTTGTGTGACGGGCCATGTAGATTATAATAATGGAGATATTATAATATGGAAAAATGCTTGTATAAAAAGAAATAAGAATGCTATGCATGATTTTGACGGTGACTATGACCGAGGATAAATTTACTCTACATGGTGGCGCCATTACTTAAATGTCACGCTTTCCAAAGCGAATAAAAGTTACATGATCCTATAATCTGACGTTAATTTTTATACACGTTAGAAAGTTTGCTCCCTTCATATCATATCAACATTATCTTTACTTCATGAATACCTAAACCTAAATATCAACGAGTAGATAAAATTGTTGATTTTTAGTTAGGTGGCATAATTTTAATAGTTGACAAGAGTTTGCAGCCATAGGTATCAAAACAGAAAGACAGAAAGATACTTACATCATTATTTCAAAAAAACATAACCCTTCATTGACAGTCGGGTAATTATTATTATTAGCCGCCTGATATGTCCCACTGCAGGGCAAAGGCCTCCCTCCCCTTCCTCCATTTTTCCTTATCTTGGGTAATAATGACTTAAAAAGCTTAAACTATCCAACAAGTTACTTGTATTTACCTCGTGACACTCCTATTTCTCTATTCACTGGACATTCCTATATTCTAATTCTCTGGCGAGTAAAACCCGGTCGGTACTGCAACAACGCTGCAGCGCAAAGTGCACGCTCCGTCGAACGCAATTAGGGCGAAATTCGCTTAGCCGGAGCCAATTTGCTGAGTTCGCTTGTTAGCCGGTCCTGCGTGCTGTAGCAGTGAAAGAGTTGAGTTTTTTTTTTAAGTTGCTAAAGGGGTAGGAGACATTTCAAGTTTTTTAAAATAAAATAAGTGCGAAAACACTGAGGGCACTTTGAAATAAAAAATGGAAAGAGAAAATGGATGCAGCTCTATGTGCAGAGATCATTTCATATGCGTCTTTACCTAAATAGTTTTTAAAACTTACATAATGTAGATGTTTGTAATTTTTCAAATATCAAAAGCACAATCAGATACATTTATATTGTCAACTATTTAAATCCTCAATCATTAAAAATTGTAAAGTTTAAAAAAAAAAACATTTTCCGCCATTTTGTTTCAAATGATTCTTGAAGTCAACCATGGTTTCATTACCATGATAGTTACTCCGTCAGTATATCAAACTGAGACAGTTATGGCTCCGAGGGCTTTTTCAAAACACATTACCCGGGAATCGAACCACCATCTAAATTAGGTGCCGTAATTAATGGGTGAAAAACACGACTTTTTAATGGACTGAGACGGAGGAAGTGATTAAAAATAATAATTTAACGACTCATTTAATAGATAAGTTTGTTATTATAAAATGAAAATCTTATTTATACTCTATACCTGATAATCTGATTTTATACCTACCTACTTACCTATT
Source organism: Scrobipalpa atriplicella (assembly GCA_029255725.1). Lineage (NCBI taxonomy): Eukaryota > Metazoa > Arthropoda > Insecta > Lepidoptera > Gelechiidae > Scrobipalpa > Scrobipalpa atriplicella. Next base: position 56,371 of record JARACY010000699.1, on the reverse strand, counting down.
AGCAAATTATGAACTTATTACACAAATTTAAAATCGTTGTGTAAGTATTTACTTACCTAATATTGTCATTACAACAACATTGAATCCTTACTCTATATTTACAATTTCAATGTAGGTAATGTAGCAAAAGAAAACAAAACCACGCCCACTTACTCAATCTTCAACAAATCTACACAAACCAAACCGACCATAGAGTAATGCATGAACAGAAATGACACAGCCGCAAAACTCGCCGACACAAGTTTTCGACAGCAGCAAATTAAAATGGCGGCCGTTCGTGCGTGCCCGCAGCCGAGATCATCCGACGCATCGGAGTAGGGTTGGGAAAATATTATTGAACTAGGTAGGTATTTTAAAAATAATGAGATTTGAGTCAAGAAGAGAATAATGGCTTAAATATTACACTCCTACGTCACAAAACAAAACAGTTTTTTTTACACTTAGTGTTGAACGCCGATTATACTAAACGAACAAAAAAACATGTTCTTGACCCTTTTTGAAATATGTCGTAAGATGTTTTTTTTAATTAGTTTTTTCGCAAAGAACCTATATTTTCCAATAATATTGAGAAATGTTTTCACCATTTTCTTAATCCGTGTTTTCTAATATCGCTAGGATTATCGCGAATTTTTTTATTAATTAATCATGCTACGACATACAGATACCTACAGACGTTTCACATTTACCCATATTCGGTACCTATTACTTACATTAAATTTTTTGTCCTATTTAAAAATGACTTTAAATGGTTCAAAAGAGTCGGCTCGTTCCATCACTACCGCAAAATAACCCGAGCTAGCCGCGTAATCTCTTCTGCACGTGATCGGAGTGCATATGTGGTGACATGTCACCTTTATCTGTGAAAAATTGAGGTTCAAGAGTCATATCGCTCACTGAATTCTGGGCTCAGTTTGTGGGTTTATAAACATGAGGGAAAATGTTATAGAAATAAAAAGAAATTTGTAAAAAATAATATTGATTGAAGAGTACAGACTACAGAGTTACCATTACCACAACTTGGGTACGGATTAGATGTGTTCTAGTAGTTCTCCTAGTTCAAATTAAATAGGTAAACAAAAAAGTCTACTAAAACGACTATTAAGTTTGGGTAGGTTTGTTAAGAGGCTACTTACAAAATAAACTTTAATTTAATACCTAAGTATTAGAAGAATTGTAAAAAATACAGTTTTCGTATAGAAGACACTTTCTTGTGCTATAATTATGATCTTATCAAGCAGCTCTATACTTTAAACACACTTTGTTGTAAGTAACTAAACTTAATTTAAAAGCAAATTACTCTATGAAAAACATCATTATTCTTAATCTTTGCCCATAAGGGTCGCCCCACACTTGCGTGACAATATTAATAATCGCTGTTCAAATAACGGGTGTGTTTGAAATCTATGAGACTATACATCATCGTTTGTTATTCGTTGCGACGACGTGAAAATTTGGAAATCACCCTGTTTGATACGCAGGGTGATCCAAATTATCCGTCCATTATAGTAATTGGGAACATGAAAATATAATGCGGCTGTCAGAAGTTAAACTGGAGACGTGGCGACGTCTTGTTAGCTAACATATCTTGCATAAACATCGCTCATATTTGTGTGTTCACGAGGGCAGTGTGTAGATTTTAACGTCAGATAAGTAAGTAGGTATATGTAAGGCGCATGGCATACAGGCGGAAGCGAACAGACTTTCTATAGAAATTTACGTTAGTGCAGCTTCAAATCTGCAGTTGTCGATAAAAAAAACTGCCAAAAGTGACCTCGACTCTCCCTGTATATCTATGCGCCTTAGTTGCAAAAAAAAAAAAACATTAGTTTACCTGTTTATTTAAGGGAACTAAGTACTTCATAAGAAAGAGAGCTTGTTAAAACCCCAAGTTCTTATCTAATTATTCAAATACTCTCAGTTTCTACTTAAGTAGAGTCTAGCTCAAACTTAATATTTCATCATTATTCCTCGACAAAAGATAAAAATCTCATGTAATGTGTCAATATCGTCTGGCCCGCACTTACCGCGTCTAGACAGGAGGAGGAGGGGGGCATCAATTTTATAGATAAGATGGTAAATACACATCTGTTCCCATCAAGTGTGCGTCGAGCTTTATTTTGAAAAATTGTGAATGAGATTGATGTTCTTTGCAAATCGATTGAGCAAGGTATATAATTATCACAATCGTATTATCTCTGTCAAAGTGACAGGGGTATATTTTATCGCAGGGTAAGTATAAACTTTGGGCCAGTCAGTAGGTAAGCAAAAGTTAGGAAATTATAGAAATTTGTATGACTTCTTCATTAACCTTTTACATAATTATCACTGCGGCCTATTCAAACAAAAGACCTTTTCGCTGGCATTGTTTGTTGTACAAATGCTGAAGTTCATTAAAAAACATTGTAACTTACATAATCGAAATCTACAACATTTTATTTAAAAGAAACATTTGACTTTTATTTTCAAATTATGTTTTTGATTTACGACAAGCAAATTAGGTGGTCGTGTTACAGTCAGATCACAATGACGGCAAAACAATGGGCCATAGGCATTTTCCACAAAAACCCATATTTCATTCTGACTGCAACAGTATCCAGTGGTTATTGGTACCAAAAATGGCAGTTATTGAATTATTAGGCTATTGAATTTATTTATTTGATTTATTGGCTGCAAAATATTTTTTTTTGAAAGGCAGAGTGTAAATGGAAACAGCCATGGAAGATTTGTTTTTTTATGATAAAATTGAGACGATAAAATGCTCGAATGTTTTATTCTAATATACCTACCTACCTACCTAATTACTTAACTTGTTGCAATTTATTCATTTTCTAATTCACACTTTAAAGTTTTTGAGAAACTACCTAACCTATGTAAAGTTGTTGATTATACTTTAAGTGCAATACCTCTACTCTAATAAGAGCAACAATAAATTCTATGATTTATCAAAAGATCAATTCATGATTTTATCACGATATACATTGATGATTGTGCTAGCTTATAATTATTGATGCTTCATGAATCACTTAAATTTTTACTCTGTACTGTGCCAACAATTTATTTTAGAAAACCCAGCAAAATCGTTACCTTTGAGTGCTTTGAGAACGATAAGGAGCTTACAAAGCTTACAATGTTCACTTGTGTGTGTTTGTAAAGTGTATACGTGTATGTGTGTGTGGTTGTATAGGTTAATGAATACATGGCGCCGTGATTTGAATGGAGCCAATTAAGGAGGCGTGTGCCCTGTGCCAAAGTCATTAATAGAGGATAGAGTCGACTATGTTTTGACACTATTGGGAGATACGACCCTTAAGAGAAGTTAAGTTTTCTATATAAAATGTAGGATTTTTTTAAGATGTAAATTTTTTTTGGATGAATACGCACGTAACTGAGATCAGCACTTAACATACAACTACTAAAAGTCCACTACAGGACATGGGATGCGAATGGAGGAACGAATTAGAACAAATTTCTAATTTGAAGCCTTCCTGTCTATCAAATTACACCACCCAACTTGTAATCCAATTATTGCTACTGTAAATTGGACCCCGGACACCTGAATCACAAATCGCCAGGGTCCAGACCCTGTCCAAACATTTCGCCGTCCATCTTTGGCGTTCACACGTAGCTGTATAAGCGCCGCGCCGCGTTTGAACCGCTCTCTTTGCCCACATACTCATAGCCATTTGCCCACAGACCCATTTGCTCACAGACTCATCCCCCACTGACTGAAAATTAGAATTTCGAGCCTGATACAGAACAATTTTTTTCCAAGAAACACATAGGTCGAATTATGCAAAAAAATATAATAATTAATTAAAAATATAATAATTAAAAAAATATTAATTATTTGCCGCCGCAACTGGAGGCTTTGGAGCAGCTGATACCATTAATGGGAGGGCCAATATTTTCAAAGGTATACCTGCTCTGTGGGTATACCCTTACATATGGTCACAATTTTTTGAAATATAGAAACGTTATACATCTGATGAGCGCGTTTCGTAAGTAACGCGGCGGAGCAGTGTCGTGTGTACGCGCTGTTATCCGTCTGCATATAACCGGATTTCGGCAGTTAAAACCAGTTAGAATCAGTTAGCGTTAGCTTTTGACGTCCGGTTTAAAGTTCGGACTGTTCGTTTGATTGACGAGAATTGAGTTGAGTTTGCTAGTTGGAGATGTTAATTTTGTTGTACTTTGTAGTTGGCAGCTGTTAATTACTTTGGACACCCGATACTCTTTACAACTTAATTAAAATTCAAAAACTAAAGGCACATATCAGTATCAGATAAACAAGACTATTTCGAGCTGTTCAAATATCGCACGTAACGCCATTGACATTAAAGCTAACGTAAAAATAAGTAAGAAATTTAGTGCCATTTGCTCGGTAGCTTGGTTGACAAAGAAAATTTACTTCATTTTGTGCTCATTAAATGGGTTTTTGAGTCGAAGAACGAACGACCCGATGAATGTTGTTTTTTTTTAATGTAGCCTGTATCATGTCCCAATCCTGGCTTTATGTAGAACAAATAAAATCATTGTGTAGTTAGAAAACATTTGATTGTCATTGCAACTTGACCAAATTCAGAAATCGCAAACTAAGTAAACTATTAAAAAAAAAAACTGAAAATCTAAATGAAAAATTTTACTAGCTAAAAATACACGAATGTTTGATACCAATAACCGCACATGAAACCCCCCATACACATCGCCACTCGATACCATTGATTTACAACTGTTGACACTGTGAAACTTATGGCCTTGTATGAATTCATGCATGGTTTGTATGGTTTATCGTGCCAAAACCGTTTTGTTTGAACAGTGTATATCAATGGCTCGATGCGTTTGGTGCTAGGGTTGCCAATTTATTCAGGGTTCTTTATCAGATACTTCCAAGACCAAAGTTCCAGGGACAGTCTTTGTGGTGGTAAGAGCCTCGTTCTAGTAATTTTTTTATTTATGTAAAATCTAATTTTATTCATCCCTTCATCATTCATATTGTCTCTTGACTAACTTCGCTAACCTGTACCGATACTATACTTAGGCCGTACCTTTTAAAAAAATTACTTCATTATTTCGTGTTGGTTAATTTTTTCAACACTATTTTTTTCTAAATATTCAAAGGAAAATTCATTAATATTTAATTAAAAAGGTAGATTAATTATTTCTTTATTAAAAATGTTTGAATTATTTAATATTGGACTTATTACTAAGGCAGAACATAAAATTGGTTACATTTTAATGACAATACCTGTAGATATTTCAACTGGCAACCCTGTTCATAACGCCACAGAGCGGTTGTTTGTGTTTTATGTACGGTTTGTGCGTTTACATTTGCACGGAGTTTCGGGATTAATATTTGCGATTGATATCGACTGAAGACGGAAACTGTTTAAGCAATTTGAGCTTCTGTACTTGCTCACTGCGTATGTATTCTATGATGCAGTGCACACTATTAGAAAATGATTGAGGTACTCGATGCCCGTGTGATGCCGGGTTAGAATAGCATCACCCCATAACTTCCTGTGGGTGTCGTAAGAGGCGACTAAGGGATAAATCCAGGGAATGGGCAGCAGCGTTCCCTGTGAATGGAAATCTTCTACTGCGCTCACCAACCCGCCTGCCAAGCGTGGTGAGTATGGCGTATACCTCCAATTTTGGGGAGGCAGGCCCATGTCCTGCAGTGGACTGTTGTGGCTGATGATGATGATGATGATGATGTACTCGATTAATTTTTACCTCTTAAAAGTTTATTTGCAAATAATTATTGAGAAGAAAATTTTTAGAATAATTACCCGCTTTGTAATATTTTGGCTTATGTTTATCTTCATTTGTTTCAGGTATGCATCAAATAAAGAACGAAACGAGAAAAGTTAAGCATAAAAGTAGGTACGTTAGTGTAAAAAAAAATCAAGAAAGAAATCGAAAACAAAATACTTTATTTCAAAAGTGATACTCTGAACTACCTACCTATTTTAAATTTAGCTCCAAGATGGTTTCCAACATCAAGTTTAATATCTTACCTTTATAAATATCTAGATTTTTAGGAACGCCCAAGACGCGTATAGTCAAACACCGTCGAACACAAGATTAATGCGGCAGTTACCGGCGGAAAATAAATATTTGATGGAAATACGCCGCCGGCCAGTCTGGGACGCGATTGGACGACGAGACTCGCTAAGACGTATTGCGGAATCATGGACAGGACAGGACAGGTGTTGAGATGTGTGGGAAAATGTGACTTGATTTTTTAATTGACAGGATTTAGAAAAAAAAGAACTTAAAAAATTTTCTGTTCGATGAAATAGTTAAGAATATTTTTTTAAATAATTTTACAGATTATTTTCATAGTTAACGTGTCGATAGCCAAACAGATTACAAAAAGAATAATTCCTATTCAAATGTTCATACTTTCACAACTTCAGACAATCAAAACACCACCTCACTTACCGCTACCAAAACAATTACCAAACGATAATCATCCTTATCACCTTGCGATAAGAATCTCAGCCTACTTATTTAACAGTGAAAATAATTTGGTATATCTCTGTTCAGAACTGGGGTAAGGAAGTAAGGAGTCATAGTCGATGGTGAAAATTTATTTAAATCAGTTTAGCGGAGTTCGGGTTATGGCGATGCGACGGCGAGCTGGCGCCATCTACATGCAAATCGGGGAGGGGAAACCGCCATTTTGGGGAAGGCTTTTTTAAACACATTGTCTGCCTCAATGGTTTGGTAAACATAGAGCTACTTTAAAATGATTCAAATATTATTATTTTACTTAAAAAAATGTAAATATATTGTGTCAATACTGAAATACTTACTAATCAAATTCTAAACTTAAAAATGTTAAAAAGCTACATTGGTTTAACTATACAAAAATAATCATTTTGTAAAAACATGATAAAAACGGGGCTGAACGTTGCGCAGATTATATGCTGCCCTAATAATGTAGAACTATATAACGTGTGTCGATCAAAAGGATAATCAATTTTAAATTTTTCGATCTTATATGAATTCGCTAAAAAGTGATTCGATCTACAGTTCTGTCGATCAAACGTGATTCGCTCTATCGTTACTCGACCTTAAGTATAATGTATCGCACTCCAAACAAATACTTTCTACGTAAATAAGGTTGCTAAAGTAGACTTTAAAATAGACTAGACGTTCGTTAAAATAGACTATGGACTCAATCGGTTGTATCCACGCAGCGAACATGTTAAACTGTGTTTGTGTATGGGCAGAGAAGCGTTGAAAGATTGTGTTGAATATTTTTGACGAAAAAAGGAATGTGAATGCCGTTTTAAAGTGAAGAGGAGTGCACACGCACTTATGAAAAATGCCATGAAGAGTGAATTGAAATATATTTTGAAAATATTGCTTTTTTATTTACTTAATGAGTAACAATATCTCATAGAAAAATTATTGTTAAGTATGAAATCAAATGTATTACAAAAATATCATGATGTACATCCAATTTTAATGTTATTAAAATGGGACCATCACAATCACACTTCAATTCATCAAAAGCTGACCTAATAGCGATAAAATCTGTAATTTAAGTCAAAATTGCCAGTATTGATGCTAGTTCAATATGAAAATGATCACAATAGCTAATCTAGATGATACTTTCACAAATTGAAACCACGTAATTTGACCGAATATGCATTTGAAATTGTCATCTTTACAATCATAATTTCAGTCAAAATGTTTGTAATAAATCTTGTATTATATAAAACAAATGGGAACAAAATTACTTAGACGTAAGACTGTCGTGTTTACGATCGGTGAATAGATTTGTTTAATAAATAGAAAGCCATTTATCGAATGGTTCGTTATCTCACTTAGCCCTTTGCACTAAGTCCTATATGACTTAGTTTTAACTATCAAATCACAATAAAATTACACCATATATAATGTGTAGGTCAGGCTCCCTGAAATAGGTACCTAACTCTGCCTGCTGTAGGTACAGTTCGCTGTATATAATATAGCCAGTAAATTAAATCAGCAGTGTCAACATAATTCGGTGGTCTGATCGTGCGGTGGTGCGGACAGCTAAACCTGGGGACGTGTGTACCAATGCCGGGCTAATTAATTAGTTAAGTTGTAGTTGACTAGTATACCTAGTGTGTAACTAGTGGTAAACGCTGCTGACGTAATTTCAAGATCATCAAATTAATGAATAATAAAAAAATCGTCAAAAAGTAAGGAGCTTTATAAAGTACTAGCGGGTTTTTGTGAATAACATACATACATACATATAATCACGCCTTTATCCCTAATGGGGTAGGCAGAGCAAAAACGACCTAAACATAGGTTGTTCCGCCACGTCTGACAAGTTTCGAGGGCTAATACAGATTATGATTATGTATATTGCTATAGTGACGGGTTGTCAGCCCATCGCCTAAATTGCAATACACTGAAACCCTCGATTCCCTTAGCTGATTTTTACAGCATGCACGGGAGGAGATGCAGCTGGCACATTCTACGTTTTTCTATCACTCCCAGTCCAGCATGGAAGCATTTTTGTGAATAAAAGTATCCTATTACCTATTCCAGGATTTAGCCTACATGTGTGCCAAGTTTCATGATGATCGGTTAAGTAGTTTTTGCGTGAAAGCGTAAAAAACATCTCTACTTTCACTTTTATAATAGTATATAGGATTATCACTAAAGCGATTTACAAATAACAGAGAAGAAAGCAAGAATGAAGATTTCTTTGCCATGATTTTTTTACAATACTTGCTTTTCGTTAAAAAAACCAAGTAGGTACTCATGTTATTTCTTCGATCGCTCTTTTGCCCTATTTATCGAGAAATTGAAACACTTTCCTTATCCCCTAGTGTGCTGAAATAAATCACATTTTGGGATCATAAAACATAAAACACACTACCACATTACAAGTTTGCCCATTACTGAGCGTACTACGTAACAATCTACAGTTTTTCCTGATAGTTGGGGCGAACAGTATTATTATAGCATGATGGGTTCTGGAAATTTAGTTTTTCGTGCTGGTATTTTTGGAAGTAAAAAGTATACAGCAAAATAGAAATAAGTCGAGTATGGTCGAGTAGCACAAAATTGCAAATCAATCTAATTAAATATTTCAAATATCTATCCATAACTCTGTATTATAGATTTTAAAAAAAAAGAGTAAGAATATTACTATCTTTTTTTTTTTTTTTCAAAACATAAAGCTTTTGATAATTTTCCTACTCTGCGGTGGAAAGCGTATCAAAATACTGCATCTCTATTTCATTTCCCAACTTTAATACAACATCAAAAGCGCTAGTAGAAAAGCAATTTACCGTTATGCCAAGCGCCGGCACACTGGCTGACATTTTAACTGAATTTCAGCGACAAGAAACTTCCAAATTCAAATTTAGTGGGAAAAATAAAGCGGCTAGATGAGGAAATATTAATTCGGGTGCGGTCCTGGGCGTGACAGCAAAGATTTCGGTATAAATCTACCAGGAGGCGGGCAACATTAAAAATAAATAACGGTCGGGGGAAAGGAGAAGAAAATATGTTTATTCTGGCTTTTAGTTCTGTTTACTATCTGCTTGTGACAGGAGAGCATACTCCGGAGACATTCTGGAACTATTGGCATCTCTCTCATATGTTATTACGTAAGAAGACAACCATGGGAGAGACATGCCATGCAATAATATTTTCTTTTCTTAGCGCATAAGTAAGTATGTAATCAGAACGCTCGTATATGAGACTACTGAGTATTAGTCGTATTACGTAAGATTTGTTTACCTTTATGAAGAAGATGGCTTGTTTGTGAGAGAACTCTTTTCATTATCTTTGTTTTTTCTATATGTATTTACTTATGTTACTTTACTTCTTTGTAATTAACGTTGCTAGAATAATTTACTGTTCAAGCTAATCATAGTTGCAGCTAGATTATTGGAGGAGAGTAAACAGAAAATATTAATCAAAATTCATAGACGCGCCGTCTGCTCCGCATCCGGAATTTATATCAGTTTATTAGTCTAAGCCAAGGTCTAAGCTTGAAACCTCAGGATATTTGATAGCTTAAAATCATACCTAACTAATTAACATAAATACATACATAAAATCACGCCTTTATCCCTAATGTGGTAGGCAGAGCAAAAACAACCTAAACAAAGGACGTTCCGCCACGTCTGACAAGTTTTGAGGGTTATTCCAGATTGATCTGTATATTGCTATGGTGACAGGTTGTCAGCCCAACGCCTTAACTACAATACTAAAACCCTCATATCCCTTAGCTGATTTTGACAGCATGCCCGGGAGGAGATGCAGCTGGCACATCCTATATTTTTCTATCACTCCCAGTCCAGCATGGAAGAAACTAACAATAACCATACCAAACAAGCATAACCAAACCTACCAAACATAACCATAGTAAACAAGTGTACCATAAAATTAAATAAATCCCACCAGCTACCCACCGCGGCTGTAGATCCTGTTTTCTGATCAGTAGGTCTACATCCCCCGGTCCCCCGAATAAAGATTTCATCCTCTCGCTATCGTGAGCTTGAAAGGAGGTCTTAATCCATCTTTAACCTTTCATTTCCTGAAAAGGTTTTTGCATATTTTCCAAGCTGATGTTATTTGACGGCTTTTTGCTTTTTTTCTACTTTTTATGATCCAATATCTTATGGATGATAATGACTTTGAGAGAAATGTGTGTAGTGTATTTATTTCTCATCTGTTAAATATGACAAACAAAGAACCAAAGTATTAGACTCTTTTCAAACTTTTTTAAAATTGTTTTCCATTTTTCCAAATAGAATGATGTTTCATTTCAGATATAGCCTTTATCAGTTCCGGATCTCCATGTTTCAGACACTAACAATTTTCTAGGTTTCAGACACCGGATATATATAGTCTGATTTGAATACGACTTGATAAATAGGCGTTGACAAGTCCTATTTTGTTGACAAGTCCTGTACATTCCAGGACAATGGTATTGTCCACTGGGTGGATATTGACAGTGATTGGCCTTGTAGTCTGAAATTTGGTTGTATATTTTTTGTCTCATAGGTATAGACCATAAAAAATACACTACTTGCTTTTGAGTTGAGTTAAGAGTCATAAAGAATAAATAAAAGTACGCACATTATATTATTTAATAATTAGGTATTAATAACGTTTTAAGTTTCAAAACAAAAATTGTAAATAGGGAATAGAAACTACACCTCCTAATTACTTTTTTTCTCTGGAGACTATACTGAGTTTTGGTCGGCAGATATTAGGTATATAATAAAAAAAGCAACAGTGATTACAAAGTACAATCTTTCCACTAACGAAATCTCGAGCACAATTTAAATAATTACGCTGTCTGTGAAAAAATTGCATTAGTTTGTAAATCCAATGAGACAAGAAACAGTACAGCTAGACCTTGTACTACAACCCGTCCATCGCAATTCAACTGATAGTGACAGGAGAGTCCTGATTGGATACGTTAATTATGACACCGCGTGTAGTGTGTGCTCCGCCTATTAGCATAGTTAGTAACTTTGGCATGCCAGTCAGTAGTTACTCCAGTTAGTATGACAGTTAGCAGGAGGCAATCGCAATAACCTTTACTTAGTTAAACGCTATGAATCTACATAAGGACATGGCCGATTGACTGACTTACGACAGACTTCGCAAGAGGCCGCCTGGCTCGCGACCACCCTCTTACCGGAGTCCGGCGCCAAACAGCTTGCTGTGTTCCGTCGGTGCGTGAGACTACCAGTGCCTTAACAGGCGTCTTCTGGGTTAGCTCGCTCCATCGTCGACTCTGACACGCTAATCCCTGACCCAGTGTCTAGATACAAGAGCAAACCCATCTCGAAATCTGAAATAAACCATTATTATTTATTTATTTTTATTTCGAATAAAAAAAACCGTGCTGAAGCGCAAAAAATATGAAATTATCGTGTAAAAGTCACTTATATTTTCTTCAAAGTCTTCTTCTTAAAGTATACTACACTGGGTTTCTTGATTTAAGTCAAATTTCTGAGGAACAAATTCGCGTTAAACTACCTTGTTTGATAACACATATTCAAATACAACACTAATATTTGCCTGCCTATATTTGGAAACATAAATCATACAAACACAATGACAAGTAAACAAACTAACGAATCCACCGAATTATTACTATTAGCTTTCCACCCGAATGAGCCAAGTATTACCATGTATCAACAACAACGTACTAAGTAAACAAGAGAGGTAGGTGTATGTATAAGTTGGGTAAATCATAATTATACGTATAGATAGACCTACCTATCTATCTGCAAAGAGCAGGGAATTTAAAACGTACAGAAGTTTTGATCAATTGTGTCTGAACAAGACCAAGATTTTAAAGATAGTGATTGAGAGTTTTGCGGCACTACTTTTTAAATTACTTCATTTAGAAAAGTAAACTTTTGCAACTCTAGAATTATTTTATCTCTAAATAATTTATGTGATCAAGCGTTTATGATCCCACGTTTATTTTTTTTAAGCTAACGTGTTATTTAAAGGCTTGATTGTCCCACTGAGCAATTTTTCCTAGTTATTAATATAGTTTAGTTTGTATAGGTACGCTTATCCTTAAAATCCTTTAAGGTTCTATACATACAACCCTATATGGTGCAGATATAAGTGTATATGTGCCAGTAACCTCACGTGGCAGCCTCTAATGACAGCAATGATAACGCGACCTACTTACGACAAGGTTGGAGGTTACATTGTGGTACAAACGTAGAAGCGTAGCATCAACGTAGAAGATTGCTACGGCGTAGTCATTGCCTACGGTTTTTCTACAAAGATGTATTTGCTACGAATAGAACATTGATGTGCTTTTTTTCTGCGACGTATTTATTGCCGATATCGTATTAAGACTTGATAATTCGAATCCGCGCGAAAAACCTAGATATTTTGCGAAAACACGGATAATTAGATGATGGTGAAAACATTGTCTAATATTATTGGAAGAAGATAGGACTTTTGCGAAAAAACTACTTTTTATTTCATTTTACAAGCGATATTATGATAATAATTAGGAGAAAAATGGTGAAATAATAATTATCGCCAAAAGTTTATGAATAACACCAGTAAAGTACGGTAATGAACGCGTCTGATATGGGCTCATTGAAGGCACACTGTTATAGCCACCTTCCTAAGATTAAGATATCATCCGATTAGCAACGATGGTTATGAGCAGCTCAGGTCCTGGATTCGATTCCCACACAAAACCGAGTATATTTTAACAGGTCCAAAGATAAACCTTAATTTTTTTTAGGATCGGTCTTGATTTGGTTAATAAAGATTTTAAATGAACATCAAATTTTATCTGACACCTGAAATCCTACCTAGTTTGAGCAAAAATATAAATGTTAACTGACCATATTAAATTGTTGTATAAATACCTATTTAAAATTTAAATGAATATTCACTTTATTTTAATTTCAACAGTTTATTTCGCCTTCAAAAGTGTCTACCGTTAATCCATATTGATTGTTTAATCTCATCATACGATCGACTGCAGTTAAACTTTTAATGTTATTCATAAACACGCTTCGGTGACAATGAGCTTATAAATGCCCTTTCTTTACTTTACAAAATGATTGATTTACTTATAATAATAAAGTATATTAAATTTATTATTCATGCAACGGCTAGCTAGCTTATACTGTAGAATGAAAGAATAATAAACAATTGAAGTACCTATTCCTTGAAGAATTGTTAAATAAGTCAAAACATAATAAACGTGTCAAACAAATTTGATAAATAGCGCATCAAAGTAGAATTTTTTCTATATATAATACGAATTTTGAGCTACTACGAAACGAAAATTTTATAGAAACATTTCAGAATCCAACGTGTGTATGTGAAATATTTCAACACGCGATTTTTAAACTTTAATTACCTTGTTTCCTATCCTCAATCACGATTATTATCTTTAAACTCTGTTTTCGAAACGTAATATCCTCAATTTTTGGCGGAAGATAATAAACAGTATCTAGGCAAGCATGTTACTACAGGGTGAAATTGAAATCATTCGACAAACTTCAACAACTTTCCCCATGGAACGTAAGTCGTCGGACTTGAAAAAAAATTCGACCTCCCATACAAACGGCCCCGTCAGCTAACTGACTTCACTATGAAAGACCAAAATTTTTTTTCGTCTGATGACCTATGTTTCATAGGAAAAGTTGTTCAGTTTCGTGGCCTGAACTCACCCTCAAAATTTGTCGAATGATTTCAATTTTACACGACACGATACAATAATAGTTGTTTCAGTAATCACTATAAAAAAATCTATGACAACACAAAATTTTACCCAAATACACCCACTTAAAAAATCCATAAGCTGACAAAATAATTATCTTTACTCCACAAAGCTGAACCCACTTCCCCCATCAGCCATGCGCAGTCACGTACCGACGATTATGAAGTTGGAATTTTTGCAAATACCTGCAAAACTGAAGATAATATGCTGAGCTGACTGGAACAAATTTTTGTTTACTCTCCGCTTTTGGACGGAAATTTGTGGGGTCGGAATTGGTCAATCAAGTGATTATGGGTTTGAAGAGAATATTGTTTAGTCAAAGGTTTGGAGGAAAAGGTAGATATAATATTTTTTATGAGCATGCTGTTAAAGACAGCTGCTGCTATAAGGGATTCCAGGGTTCAGTGTTTTGTAATTTAGGCGATAATAGGCTGACAACCTGTCACAATATCGATGACACATTTCAATCAGAATTGCCGTCAATATTTTTCAGACGTCTTTTAGGCCCGTATTTATAATCAGCTCTCAAGAGTGACAACGAGTTTGAGTTCGTATCAGAAATGTCATTTCAGTACAAAACGACCTGTCAAATCCATACTTAATATTGCTCTCAATCTTGAGATCGTTTTATAAATATGAGCCTTACACTCTGCTTGATAAACACTTGACTTTATTTTTTATCTGATTCAGTGCTTAAACTTCAAAAACAAATAGAAGAAACAAATTATATCAGTCTTTAACAAAACATTCTTGAAGTGACAAGGATTTAGCTAAACTATCCAATTTAGTTATTTTTACACAACAGACTTTTTTCCACACGGCCGGCCCTTACACAAACGCTTAAAAAACAGATACCAAGTCCCTTCGATAAACAAAAAAAAATTAAAACAGCCGTAAATATAACCTGATACCGCGAAGGTCACATAAGTGTCTCGTCGAGTGTCGACTTGAACAAAATTATTATTGTTTCTATCTCTTTCCCTCCTGCATAAACTGTATTTTCCATCTCGGTTGCTCGTGCCGAGGAAAAGTGAGGAAAAATTGTGTTTATGGTTATTGGCGACGGAAATTTTCTCGGAGGTTTTTTATGCTGAGCCAGTGGGGACGATGCTAGTTGATGTTTGTGATGCTCTCAAGTGGTATATTTTGAAAATATAGTTTGGTTATGGGAACTGTTTTATTGTGCATTTTGTAAACGATGTTCAGAACTTTTACATACCATACCACAGTATCGGCTATTGCATTTGTCCACATAGGGCATTCACTCCATAGGACTCCTTTTTCAAGACTCTACAAGAAATTAAGACAAGAATTTTCCTATACTTTTACATTGTACATACTTTCTACTTCATCGTTGTTTTGATAACTTTGCAAGGTGACCCTTCTGTACCTGACACTCTTTTATATTCTGTGACGTAACTTCATTGTTTTTTTCCACCATTCCTCACAGCGAACCTCTCAAAAAGAGATTCAATCAGTTGCTAAGTAACACGAAGCAAAGTGTGGGATTCCATTACTAGAACAAAACGTGGCTTTTATTCATCGACTCGGGCTGCTCGATAAAACTGGAATCAGCGAATTACAGACCCTGCTCTGAGTGTAGGGATACCATGATATGGGTAAAATTGTGGATAAAAAAAAGAGAAATAATTCCTCTGCGAACACGATTCAATCTGTTAAGAGATCAAAACGGTGATTTTAATCATTTTCACTTTTCCAATTTTGCTTGCTATAAAAGTTTGAAAAATGAATAGGTAATAATTGAGCAAGCAACGCAAAACTGTCACGGTCATCAACTCATCAGTTATCACCTTACAAATATCTTTTTGTTATAAAAATCTCTGTTTCACTTTCAGACTTTCTTCCTTGTATATTTCAACTTTATGTCCATTAAGTTGGATTCCACGACCAAGTTGAATACCACGAATGTTCAAACAAAGACTCAACTGTCTGAATTTAATTTGCCTATGGCACTGGACACTTACTAAATTGCATTTAAAATTACTTAGTCATAATCTTCATAATTTCCACGACGTGGCCAGCCTACCTATCGATAAGCCTTGTCGTAAATTCGGCGCCGGGCGGCCGCTCGCGTTGTGCGCCAAATGTCAGCCTGGGCGTGCTGGCGACACTCTGACATTGTTTTTAAATGACACGCGCCTCGTACTGGCCGAAAAGGAAATTGTTTTTCGCCAATCGCCGCATGAATATGTTCGAAATTCGAAACCCTTGAATTCTGCTTTAGAATTAGAATCTTTTGAATTTGAATTCAATAGGGGATTTTCTTTTCTTTGTAATTGCACCTTCCTTGCTTCACTACGGATGGCATTACGTGATTCTGTTTTTTTAACACATGCATAGGATGTCTTATTTTGGACACATAAACGTACAAATTGTAAATAATCTACTTTCCTACTACCAAATACTATAAATGCGAAAGTTAAGATTTTTGAATGTTTGCAACTCAATCACGCTACAACCACTAAAATCGGATCGGTACGAAAGTTGGCACAGTTAGATCCTTCTTAATCTTATCCAGTGAGTTTTCGAGTCGAAAATTACCCGATGAAGATAATTCTGGAAAGGACATACCTCATACTAGCAACTTTTTACCCCAGCTAAACCTTCATTTTCACAGGAAAGCTCATGGTACCGCGGGCGGAAAGCTAGTTTTAAATGTGATTTAAATTATCCTACTTGTCTAAAAATCTAGATTAGAGAGAATAACACAAATAGTAACAATCTGTCACTCGCACCTCTCCCACGCTCGGTGCGCTTTTCCCATGCCCGTCTCATTTGCGTTTCAGTGTCGATACAGCGGCGGTCTGGCGCGTCCCGAACATGCTGACGTGTAGGCCCATGTGCACTTCAAAAAGTCTCGACACTAGTTCATCGGATCGATCGATTCGAAATCCGAACGACAAGAAGAAGACTTCAAGCCATTGATCGTACACTCACTTCACAAAACACACATAGGCCCGTATTTATAATCAGCTCTCAAGAGTGACAGCGAGTTTGAGTTCGTATTGGAAATGTCATTTCAGTACAAAACGATACTTACATATTGTAAATCCATACTTAAGATTGCTCTCAATCTTGAGAGCGCTTTGTAAATACGAGCCTTAAATCGTTCGCTTTTTCGACGATGGTCAGTGGAGAGGAGTTTGGTCCTGGTAGATTTTGTTACCAAGAACAGTTGAATAGCTAAAAGAAGGATAGGCAAATCTCTCTTTTTTTTTTTTAATGGGTTTGCCCTTTGCCCTTGGCCCTTGACTCTAGACACCTAGGTCAGAAATGAATGACCATGACAGAGTCGACGATGGAGCGAGAAAACCCAGAAGATGCCTGTTAAGGTACTGGCATTCTCACGCACCGACGGAACACAGCAATCTGTTTGGCGCCGGACTCCGGTGAGAGGGTGGTAGCGAGCCAGGCGGCCCCTTGCGGAGCCTACCACCGCTTTGTTGGGATCATTCAGCCGGACTTATTCACAGGCTAGGCTGTGTTGCCGTTGCCCGGGGTGGACCACTAGGAGGTAGATCCCATCACACCCCATTGTGTGCACATAGCCTTGCACACTATAATGCGCGTGTGTACGGGCTAATGGGCGTATTCGATATTCATAATGCGTGCGAGGGTGCATCTGATATCGCGATATCGGTCCGGTGATTAAATTATTGCCATTATGGGTCGCCATGACAGATGGCGTTGAGTTTTACATGTGTTATTGTTTTGGCTATTCAATATTCAGTATTTTGTTTTTGCATTATTTATATCTTTTTTAATCTGCCCCGATTAAGCTTTATTTACTAAGGCAACGTTTTTTGATTTAAGTACCTATGCCAAAATATTTTGATATATATATATATATTTTTTTATTTTGATTTCTTTTGTGACATTGATACAATTTTCTTTGTAATAGACTCGCCTGTGACTTTCTAAAAGTGTTCGTAAGAATTTATTTGGAAATAAATTATTTGACTTTGACTTTGATATCTTGTTGTTGTCCCGTACAAAATAATTACCTCAATATACAGATAACATTATTTTGTGTGGGAAGCACAAGTAACTTGTGATGTGTCTTTGAGAAAATTTGTTCAGTTTTATAGTTATAATTACTCATCTTTAGCCTTAAGACCGGTGAATCTTCATAATTATGTATTGAATATACAAAGCGCATGTGCTCAGTGCTGTTTCTATTCTAAAGCTCTTCAAAGTTTACAGACTGAAATGGACGCTTTGCAGTCCGCCTCAAAGCACTTACAAAGAGGCTGTTCAGGGAAGTGAAAGTAACCAATCGATTGATGCTTCAATCCTGAAGCTTACTGGCCGTCTGCGCCGCAAGCAAGAGTTCTGGCGTTGGTGTAGACAAGCCCTGAAATAAGCGATAATACCATGGGAATTTCGGATAAAGGTTTCAGTTGAAGGTCACATTTTGACGGGTGGCATTTTCATGCGTTAGTTTTCAATAAATGCCTTTCGCCGAAACTGATATGCTCAAAAACGCTAGTGTCGTTTTAAGCTCTTAAAATTGGCCGGGGAAAGAAGCAACTGAAACATTCTATGTTCTTTTTAATCGCTCGCATAGTCCTTGTTTGCCGCGTTTCTCATAGCCATTTAGTTCCGTTCTAGACTTTCACCGCTGCTCTCTCCACACTTGAGATAAGGGGTTTCAGTGTTTCGCGCCGCACGGTGAGTATTGGCCGCCGAATATCGAGAGAGTGCGGTCAAATCGAGAGCTTTTCAATTCATCTGCTAATCAGGAGTGAGAAGCTTTTCGACGTATTTGGAAAGATCAATGTAGGGTGGATTTATGTGTGCTTTCAGTAAAATAAATGGTAAATGAATAAGAGATGGGAACTTTATTAAAATACCGATGTAAGTAAAATTAATAGAAAATCATGAAGGAACTGGACACGCGTGACGTCACAACGTAACATAAGATTCGGTTTCTTGTGTAGAATAAAAACTATTTGTACTACCTATGTCTTTTAAAATAGCAGTGAAATTAATGTGCCCTACCGTTGTTATGTCACTGCTATTATAAAAGACATAGTACAAAATAGTTATTATTCTACACAAGAAACTAAATCTTATGTTACGTTGTGACGTCACGCGTGTACAGTTACTTAAATTATAAAATAAAAATATAATAATATAATAATGGCTGATCTAAAACCGAAAACCATGAAATTGGTTTTTTTTAAATTACGTAAAGATTCAGTACAAAATATAAAAAAAATATGATTTTTATTTGAACAAGGCGAATTCAATGTGGTGTAGATAGCGTAAACAGATTTCATAATCTCTATCTGTTATTTTAGTGTCTGTCATGAAATTCTATCACCAAAATGGCATTAGGTACTTAAACTAAAATCCGTTCTTTGTTTTTATTGCCCCACTCAAATCAAACATAAAAGTCTGTGTTTAAACCGATATCAAAACATACGAGTATTGTTACCATTGAAACAGAAAGAAACCAAGCGGTTGAAAATCGAAAAAAAAACTAACATACAACAGAACAAGCTCAATTTTTCACTTTTATTGGCAACTCGCAGACAGCACAGATTTGTCGGCTCACAAAGAGATAGAAACGCAATTGTCTGGACAATACAACCATCGAGGATTGTTCATTCGATAATAATAAAATACTGCAACATGTGTACTTATGATACTTAGAAAAGATGAACATTGCTAGATAGAAAATACAGATAAAAATTTCACGCGAGCAAGATGAAACCTACGTTTACGTCACGGCTATTCGTGATAGGTAGTATACGAAAATAAATCCTATACACACGTGAAAAATCAGTTTATTTCTCTAGGTTGAAGAATATATCTAATTTGAAGGACTTCTGAACAATATTATTAATTTCACAGCTATACGTATGCTTAATCTTAGAGCATATTCCAAGAAATTTGATTCCCCTTCAATAAAAATTTTGCACTACTAGGTAGAGTAGGTATTTTTTCTTCATAAGGACTCACTTTTAATTATGATTTTTTGGGATCTATACCTACTTAGAAATAAAATAATGTTATGAAATCATTCTCATTCAAAAAGATTGTTTTTTTATTTCAAAAGTTATATCATCTCTAGTCTCTAACTAATTATATGTTTTTATTCTCTGAAGCTTCGTCATACATAACATCTTGAAGACTGAATCCAGTCGGCACATATTTCCTTTGTGTCTGCTAAATAAACGACTGGAAAATCTTTAGTACGCCTTAAAAGATAAAATGCTTCGGCCGGAGGAGATGGAAAACGAAAATCCACTAAAGAAACGAACAAATCTCAAGTGCTTCAGCATTTCAAGTTGTTGAGAAAGAAATTCTACAGATGTTTCTTATACTGACTAGGTATAACAAGAGTTTTTCATAGCAATGGATAAAAAAAAACAAGTAGGTAATTACATGGTTTCGACACTCCCAAAGCACACCTTGTATGTCAGACAGTCAAATAGTTCTACCTACATTGGCCTTACCAAACTATAAACTATCGCACAAAATGATTATGAATGGTAATTATAATTGATAATTATAATTTTTGTTCCCTTGTGATCAAACACCGTATTCACGAAAATCAAGAGCTCATGATAGATTTGTCAATTAGACGATATGGGCAGGATAATCTATCAGAAATTATCTCATAAGTACAAAAGCATGATATCGTATTTATACAAACTTACTCTTTT
The DNA here is from genome assembly GCA_029255725.1 of Scrobipalpa atriplicella. Taxonomy (NCBI): domain Eukaryota; kingdom Metazoa; phylum Arthropoda; class Insecta; order Lepidoptera; family Gelechiidae; genus Scrobipalpa; species Scrobipalpa atriplicella. The sequence goes on along the minus strand of JARACY010000699.1, from coordinate 35,428 downwards.
ATGTAATTAAGTAGGTACTTCACTCTTGACGGTGGAGCAACTTTCATCTCTCTATCATTAATAAGATTTTTTATGTCGTCACTATCGTCTTTACCAACAAACAAACATACAAAATAATAAGCCAACGGACCGTCAACATCTACACCTACAGCTGATGTGCTTACGGTTACATTTAATTGTATCAACAAACATCAGTACATATTTGCTCTCGCGTCCGTACATTAATTGACGAGCCATTGTTTCCGACGCCGCCTGTGATGATGTTTGATCATCGCGATGATGATGATGTTGTATACAACATGTTGTGTAGTGTGACACGTCGGCAGCTTTGTTGCCGGTAATTACTGTCTGGCGGAAGGCAGGGATGTCGGTATCCGGTAGTAGGATCACGTGTGTACAGGCCTATTAAAATTAGAGAGATTTTTACGAAAGCTTCCGTGAAAAAGTTCATACGGCTTGTATTTATAAATAGATCTCAAGCTTGAGGACAATATTAAGTATGGTTTTAACAATCCGATTGACAGAAAGGACATTTCTGATACGAACTCAAACTTGCTGTCAGTATCAAGTGCTGATTATACAAACCTTACCTAACCTACTTTAAAAGAGACATCTTATTTTCACTATAGGTATTAATTGGCAATCGTTTCTCTACTAAGGTTTCTTCAAGTTCTTGAATCAAGCTTTAAGTGGTACTTGGTTGGTTTTATGAACTTGATAACTAGACACTTTAAACATTAAGTAGGTACTTACGTTTAGATCTTCGTACCAGTCTGTGTCTAGATTTATTTCCAGACTGTCAAAATTTTGTTTTTATTGCAGCAGTTTCATTTTATAAGTATTTCTTGCAAAATCTCTTCAAGATCCTTATCAAGGTGTTTAAGTTTTAGTGCATTTTCGTGACTGATTGTGTATCTAGACTAGACCAAAATATTACAACGACTTTATGAATACTTTTGAAATTATACATATATTTAATGATCTTTATTTAAGTATCTAATAAGTATAATTTTTTTCATATGTATTTTGTGCGTTCAAAATAATAACATTTTGTCTTTTTTACAGGTACGTTATCAGAATGAGTTCGAATGAAATATCCTCCGGTTCAAATTGGTGAGTTATTTTAATTGAGATCTAACTGACACATTTTACCTGCAAAACTTTAAAAAGTTGTTTGATCCAACTATCCAAATAACAAAACAAAAGACTGGTTATAGTAGAAGTAATAAAACAGATCACGAGAGTCTGTTGTAGTAACATTGGTAACACAAAGCAAGCATTTCCTTTGTAGTTGCTAATGTCAGCTGTAAACCTTTCTGAATATCACATTATAATTCCCACATTAGCCAACAAACTGAGAACTGTACTCATACAACTACAAAATATACACTAAGGCCCGTATTTATAATCAGCTCTCAAGAGTGACAGCAAGTTTGAGTTCGTATCAGAAATGTCACTTCAGTACAAAACGATCTGTCAAATCCATACTTAATATTGCTCTCACTCTTGAGATCGCTTTATAAATACGAGCCTAAAACATTCACATATACAAGTCTGTGCAAGCAAATCCTCAACATATGTATGTATTATGTTTGTATGTTTGTCTGTACCTTGACGCTAGCACAGACCACAACACATGTTAGCCGAAGCTGTGTATTGTAAACATGAATTCCTAGTTGCCAAGATGGATAGTGCCAAGCTGAAGGTCCGTTTGTTTGGACGTGAATTTTGGAGAATGAATGGTAGATATTGTGAGCAACGTGGTTATGTTCCAACAGAAGTTTCGACTGTAACTCTCCACTAACTATCTGAAGCAATAGTTAGGAATATTTAGCAAATATTTCTGAACTTATTTACACAATGGTGTTAATTCAGGACGCACTATTACTAATTCTAATTCTTAGTAGCGCTGTCACTTTCTTAAATTTGACATAAGAACAGGATAGCAAACAAACACGTGACTTTGACATTCTTAATTTGACGTACGGCGCTTTAAATAAGGAATGACCATAGAGCGTGCTCACTAATTTAAATTAATTTAAGCAGTCTTATGTCAGATAAGAAATGTCAAACTCACGTATTTGTTTGCTATCCTGTTCTTATGTCAAAGTTAAGAAAGTGACAGCGCTACTAAAAATTAGAATTAGTAACTGGACGGCGTGAATTGAGGCCTTGTCATTAGGCTCGAATTAATAAACTTATCATACCTTATTTAGTTATACATCACTGGTTTATTCTTAGAACCTGCATATAATAGATATTAATATTCATAATATTCCACACATTGCCTACCGGCCAAAGGCATTGTATACATAGTCTGGGCACTGTATATAATGCCTGTATTATACAGATTTCCGGTAACGGATACACATAATTATTTGTCATGCATTTCATGAAGCAAAGTTGCATATTTACAATTTACGTTCCCAAAAACGCAACAACCTTAACCACCTCTTTCTTCCCATAATGCTCCGTAATCAGGAGCAAACCGATACTCGATAAGCGGACGGATCCTAACCCTCCAGGGAGCGCTTCTCTTACTCCTGGCTGATGCTGCCACAGACTAAATAACAGCAGGACTGCTAAAAGAGACTCCATAATTAAGTACGAGATATTAAATCCGTAGAAAACACTCTGAAGTCAAAACTGCTGATTCTGTATCAAATTAAGAGCCATTTGTATTGAATCCTTAAAGGAGACTAGAATCGGTATAACGTTAAACAACCTCTGAGTGGCCTAACCACAGTATATATCATGCCTAAATATGATATCAGTATCATTTACGGGGTAGACCATAATTATCATTTGAGTTATTTCAAAAATAACAAGTCCAGCCTTTCCCAATTAATAACTATATAACTATACTACAACCATTTCCTTGTGGACAAGTGATTTGTCTTTCAAACCATTTTCAAACATTTCTGAACTTCCTTCATCAAAGCAAAGTCCTATTCCTACCTTATCTGTGTTATCTGCTAATCTCCGTACCGCGGCAGATCGTTAACTAACCGGGAGGTTTTGTTCTTAGGAAATTATTGAAGGTTCGCTGCGTCCGTGATCGGTTTTGTAAAAACGCCTCTTGGGGTTTATGATTTTAATGACTGACTAATGGGGTTCTAGTTAATCTTTCCTGCATTCATTTCCATTAAATTGAAATTGAAATTCGTTACAAACCAAAATTCATTGTTCAGGAATTTGATGTTTTTGTTTTATAAGAAGGCATTTGAAGTTCTGCCAACCCCGTTTAAGCGTGACTATTAGTATTTTGAGTATAATATGCATGTTTTACTTTTGAATTCAAGCGACTAAACACAGTACAAAACTTTTTTTTAATTCATTTTCGTCTGCTATCTCCAAAAGGTGCATTGGTTAGGATTACGCCTGAACTAACCGCTACGGGCCCATTCAGCCTTGTCGGATTTCCATATCTATAGTCTATACCTTTCAGTTTGTGCAGTCAACACATCACATACAATTTATCGAAGTGAAACGGTTGCCGGAATACATTGGTTTGGCACAATAAATTAAAAAAGAAAACAAAAGGAAAAAGGTTTCATTCAGCCTTAAAATACTGGCCAGTCAAAGGAAGTAAAACGAAGGCTACAACTCCTACACAGCCAACAAACAAAAATTTTACTCTTTTGGCACTACTGATTTTAAAGAATATGCTGGCTACTTAGATTTTTTTTAGAAAGAACAATAAGAAAAACATTTAAAAATGTGTTCTCTTTACCAATATTACTTTTTTAGAATCTGATACGAGAATACTGGCTAGTTGGAAACATAGAAAAAAAAACATTTTAAAATGTTTTCTCATGGTTTTCTCTAACCAAAGCTGGCTGGTTAGAATCGCGCGCGAACTCACACGGTGGCAAAGGCTGCGGGCGGCATTCAGCCTTCTTTCTTATCTGTGGCAGATAGGGAGCCGCCAGATTTACGGGCGCGGACACAGGCCACCTCGTAACTTGTCGCCGAAGGGCTTAGGGATTTTTGTGAATGTATGTAAGGACTGTTAGGGCTAAGTGAAGGGATATATGGGGGGAGAGTCATTGTTCGCGGGTAAATTGCAGCAATCTAATGCTTTTGGGCAGCAGAGTATGAAACGATAAAACTGGTTTTTGCTTTGTGTTAAAATGGCTTGTAATTTATTTTGCTGCAGTTTAGAAATATTTGACGATGAAATCCAATAAGTAAATCAAATGAGACGTTTTAAGATAAAACAGTCCTTAAAGCCTACAGTGCGAACTTAAACCTATTTTTTTTAGTGCCGAAAGTACACAAAGAATCCAAAAATACTGAGGGTTTCTCCCCCGGATTTTCGCACATATTTCGAGAGCAAGCGGCGGCAATGGAATAGGAATATAATGGAAAGTTTTCGCGTCATTTCTTTCCAGTTATGGAAACCAGACGAACCGCGCGTGCTGATAACGTGTTGCTTGTAGCGTCAGCAACAGAAGTAATTCCAAAAAAATATAAATATATTCTTTGATTTTGATACGGTACAACTTATATATTCACATTACTCATTGACGCGATAAGTTGACAAAAATTAATTAACTTTATCAGTTGCATTGAGAAAAGACCCGCTATATTAGTAGTCATTTTGGCTACGGCGTAGCAAATGTGCAGCAAAATAGGAATTAACATTTACAAGATTGTACGTACCAAATTACCAATATCTATAATTGATTGTATGTACTAATATCTAATATACTATGGGGCTTGGGTATGATTATAAATAATATTAGTAATAATTATGTAATTATTATACAAAAAAAGGCAGCCTAATAGATCATAATATCATCATAATCAGCTCATATACGTCCCCACCGAGGAGCACGAGCCCACCCTGAATACGATGATTGGGCCCAGTACGGATTGGACGACTTCACTCACAACCCTTGAATTTCTTCGTAGGTGTGTGCAGGTTTCTTCACGATGTTTTCCTTCATCGTAAAAGCGCCGAATAAACGTAGGTACATAATTATGAAATTCGGAAACCGAAAAACACATTGGTACGCGGTGGGATTCGAACCACGACCCTCTGCACAGGGGGTAGCGACCCTATCCACTACACCATCCCATAATACATCAAATTCTAAAAAAAAAAACCTAGACAGCCACTTTTCTACCTCAGCAGCAGCAAAGATTATTAATAAATATGTAAATAAGGTGAATTGGCTACTTTCCAACTAGTCAAATCAGCAACTTTTTATTAAATGTCAAAAACCCTTTTTTGTATGAAAATAGTAAATTATGACGTCACATTTTAGTAAATATTGACTAATCAAATCAATAACTTATATACTTTTAATTCGATTATTAAAATCTAAATGTGCATTTTTTTTTTAATGATGAATGAAATCCACAATTTTTTAGCCATTAGTTTTAAGTATAAACGTTTTGAATTTTTTAAGCTACCCAGTCAAGTACCCAATTGCCAGTCTGTCTGTACGTCCCGTCTGGCAGACGTCGCAATTTCCTCAACGTTCAACCTGGAGCCGGCGGGATTGCTTCCTATGTATTATCCTGCTGTACACAATTCTATTACTAGGTACTACTATGGCAATTCATCTGAAGGAATATTGTAGGAAAGTATTGGAGTATGGTGCAGACGCTACTTTAGAAGATCAGTACTTTAATAAAAATATCCTGAATGTACGTGAAAAGTAGGTATAGTGATAGGCTAAATAAGTACTGTTATATAGCAGGTATAACTATTGCCTACTCTATAGAAATTTTGTAGTCAGTGTTAGCATAATATTCCATTCTTGCTTAATTCAAATCAAATTGACATACATACACAAATCACGACTTTATCCCTAGAGGGGTAGGCAGAGCAAAAACAACCTAAACAAAAGTCGTTCCGCCACGTCTGACAAGTTTTGAGTGTTATTAGTATTACAGATGATAATGTATATTGCTATAGTGACAGGTTGTCAGCCCATCGCCTATAAATTGCAATACACTTAAACCCTCGAATCCCTTAGCTGGTTTTTACAGCATGCCCGGGAGGAGATGCAGCTGGCACATTCTATGTCTTTCTATCGCTCCCAGTCCAGCATGGAAGAACAAAAAAAAAAAACAAATATCATTAATGTTAACAAAATTGTCTTTTAATTTTCCATGTTAATTTTAATCACTTCATTATCGATTTATCGTCTAATTCGTAATAGTTACATAATTGTACAATTTTATTTACGATTTTTTGCCTTGTCTTAAATGGTCATTCTTAATTTTTCTACCGAAATGAGTGGTTGTACCTTATTTTTTATTTTGATATTTCTTACGCAAATTTTTGTTTTAGTTATTTCGAAAGAAGAATATCATGTGTATTATTTAGGTAAGAATTTTCAGTAGAAAGAGGCCTGTGCTATATTCAAAGCGTGATTGAGTAAGAAACATCAAATTTTTTGCATTCATAATGTGAAGTTTCATGAGTGGAACCCATTTTTTACCCGACTGCGCTACGCAAAGGAGGGTAATGTGTTTATCAGCCTATGTATGTATGTATGTATGTATGTTTGTTCCTTTGCGCCACTCTAGAGATCAAACGCGTGGGCCGATTTTAATGATTCATACGTCAATCGATTCGTCTTAACCATGCGAGTGTCACTGAAGACATGATTTTGATCAACATTTAATATGGTGACAAACAGACGCCATTTTGTAAAAATAAAAAAAAATTAAATTGGCAAACTATATCGAGTGGGGTGTCGTTGAATAGGTATTTCAAAATTAGTTTGAGGTTTCTTACACCATTTTTCGTTTCGGGTGGCCATTAAAGATTTACAACGATTTAAAGTTTGTTAATAATCATTTCTCGAGTTCGGTATATCTTTATCCAAAAAACGTGTAAGTAGTAGATTATACTTGTCCATTACACTAAATAATTTCGATCACTACTTTAGAAGATATCAAATGTTTTGAAGTTAAGCGCAATCGAAAAAATCCTACTCCTAGAAAGACCACCCTAACTTGATCCTCAATTATATTGAAGTTGCTTTACACGAGCAGCTCACATTATGTTGGTTATAAAAGAACTCTACACATCCCACAATAACGCAGCGTAATGCGGGGCAGAGGGAAAGTTGTTCAGTTTCATTGGTAGATTCATTCATTTCACGATACATATACCCTTTATGTTACATGTTGTATATTGTAGTATAGTTCAAATAATACTTTACAGTGGTTCTATCACAGTAGTTTTTACATTATATAATTACAAAACGGCTTCTTAGACCGCTGACGCTCTGTTACCCCTAGAAGGACTAATTATCAGTGTAGTTTAGACTACCGCAAGCTGCTTAATAATCCCCACGATATTAAAATGTCAAGATTAAGAACTTTACCGTCTCAGTATAACTGTGTCTACCTAGCCTTTTTCCCGTAGGTATTTCACGGGGTCGGCTACCTAATCTAGGGGATTGAACGAGGGTACAAAACCAGACCCAATCCTAGATTTAGGTACACACAACCTTTGAAAATCTTTGTAGGTGTGTGCAGGTTTCCTCACGATGTTTTCCTACACCGAAAAGCGCCGAATAAACATACATTATGAAATTCGAAAAACATGGTGGGATTCCAACCACGACCTCCTCCACAGAAGGCCACGGCCCTATCCACTACACCATCCAGGCTTCCGTCTCAGTATAACTAAAACTAAAAAGTATAAAATAAAATTTTAAATTAAAAAATCAAAATACCCAACTGCGTAGGTAATATTAGGTACTTATTTAATTTATAAAATTTACCTTTAAAAAGATAAAAACAAGTAGATCTATTTCTGTCTCCAAACCAACACCTCGTTTGTACACCCTAAGATCTGCTGCAAAATCTTACAAAAATCTCATGCAGTCGGAAGCAATATAATTATGATTTAATTGTAAATACCAACTTAAAGGACATAATTATTGCTTCCGAATGCATGAGATTTTTGTAAGATTTTGCAGCAGATCTTAAGGTGTACAAACGAGGTGTTGGTTTGGAGACAGAAATAGATCTACTTGTTTTTATCTTTTTAAAGGTAAATTTTATAAATTAAATAAGTACCTAATATTACCTACGCAGTTGGGTATTTTGATTTTTTAATTTAAAATTTTATTATACATCGTAAGCGTAAGACATTTTTTGCTGCGAGGTCCAGAGGATAAGTGCAGCAGCCGTTTTTTTTGCACTCATGGCACCACTTAGGGTCATGTGTAGAGTCACAGATAATATAATACTATACTAGTACAGATGCCTAACGTCATACAACAAAACTGGTCCGCATTAACCGGGCAGATAGTTTTTACGACATTGTGACGCAATTAAATAACACATTTACTTTATTTGAACAGTTTTTCATGGTTTAAATCTGTTAGATGAATGATTGTTTAGAGCGGGTTACCCGACTTAACCGTAGAGCCATCTCTTGATATTTTTAAAAGTTTATTTACTGTAGTACGGAATGGGACCCCATGGTAGAGTTTGTAAGGTAGTTCCTGTCTTATGGAAGTGGAGCAACATCGACCAGCTGTTACGGCCACTATTAGAAACAGGACCGGGACCAACGGCTTAACGTGGGTGCCCTCCGAAGCACGGAGTCCATTTTCTTCCAGACAATCAGGTGAATTTAGCCTGCATTGTCCTAACCACACTGAGGAAAATTTCAGAAAGTGATGAATAGACAAATATCATCTTTGTGTTCCCCCCTGGGAATCGAACCCAGGACCTCCGGATCGTGAGCTCATGACTCAGAACACTAGACCACGGAGTCAGTTATAGATATTTTCTTAATTGCAGGACAAAGAACGATGACCTTTGATAAAATGACTAGCAGTTCTGGATCCTTCAAAGGGAAAAGGAGGACTCGAATTTACGATGTTAATGTGAGTACATCATTACCGTGGTTTGCCTTTCATGCGCTTGACCGACTCGCACTTAGCTGTTTATTTTTATTATAAAGTGTTATTAAGGAGTAAAATTAAATTATTTTAATTATAAAAAGTGTGTAACCAGGAATACCCTTATTATGCCTTATTAATCATCATCATCTTCCTAGCCTTTTTCCCGTATCTCTCGGGGTCGGCTACCTAATCTAGGTGATTGAACGAGGGTACTGGTTTTTACACAGAGCGACTGCCATCTGACCTCCGCAACCCAGAAGGGAAACCAGACCCAATCCTAGATTAGGCTACACACATCCTTTGAATTTCTTCGTAGGTGTGTGCAGGTTTCCTCACGATGTTTTCCTTCACCGTAAAAGCGCCGAATAAACGTACATATGAAATTCGAAAACCGAAAAACACATTGGTACGTGGTGGGATTCGAACGAATTATGCCTTATTAATAATAAAAAAAAAAACATTTTAGCCTGGCAACTGTCACGTCGTAACCTACTTGGAAGTAAGGGTGTACTCGAAAAACAAACCGCGCCAAATATTCATAGACATCCCGACGAAACATCTGAACATCGAGTTTGAAAGAAGCTCCGGACCGACCAAGTTCATGATAAGTCGACACGTGCGAAGAGAGGACGACTGCTTGGACGATATAAAGGAGGTTCATACGACTAAAAAACCAACTACACCTTCACCGGTGTCGACTACAGTGAGTCAGAATTGGGCAGTGGAGGTCCCAGGGGGGGGTCACGGGGGTCATGACCCCCCCGAAATCCAAGTAGAAGAAAAACGAACTTCCATCCCTTACCGCGGTTTCACCCACTTTTCCAAGCGTTCACTATTTTTCCTATAGTGATGATGTATTTTCCAAACGAAAAAGTAGCCTGTCAAGTTACTTTCCCTTTCCAGCCCTCCTATACCTACTCAATGCACCAAAAAACATGTCAATCTAATGTCCCGTTTAGGGCACACACACCATAATCAGTTCAGTACATATGTAATTTCATTTCCATAAATAATACGGAATACCGTATTGTCAGTCAGTTGTCCGTACGTATACCCATTTGTCACCTGTTTTCGATGTGAAATGTCGTACCGATTTCGCTTGCAATACCATTTATGGCATTTCTGACCCCTTCAGCCGGGTCTACCTAAAGCGTAGTCTGACGTGGTATTTTCTTTCAGCACACCTACCTTTAAGCAAAGTTAAATTCATGCTCGCTCGCAATACGTGTGTTACACCTCTTTTGATAAATAGTAATTGCTCCACTTGCGATATCTGTTAGGTCACAGGAAAGTGTCTATTTACATATAGAACCTGTTCTTATTTTTGTGTGGATAAAAAAATTGGTACTAAGGTACTTCAGCCTCGATGACCCCCCCCGAAACCGAGGGCTCGGTCCGCGCCTGGAATTGGGTACACTACTTGGATGCTTAAAAAATTCAAAACGTTTATACTTAAAACTAATGGCTAAAAATATTGTGGATTTCATTCATCATAAAAAAAAAAATGCACATTTAGATTTTAATAATCGAATTAAAAGTATATAAGTCATTGATTTGATTAGTCAATATTTACTAAAATGTGACGTCATAATTTACTATTTTCATACAAAAAAGCGTTTTTGACATTTCATAAAAAGTTGCTGATTTGACTACTTGGAAAGTAGCCAATTCTTCCGAAAAATATGAGAAGGATGGAAGATCTGGTTTTCATGTATTACTGAAACATGAAGATGGTATTACGAGACAACATGAGTGTGGTACTTATCGTGGTAGGGATGTGTGTTGCGGAATGCACGATTACGGTGGTCCACCATTTCCATGGTGCGGTGAAGATGGTATTACTCCAAAATTAAATGTGTAAAGTATTATAGGCTCGTTGACTAGGTGGCTAAAAAAATCAAAATGTTTATACCTACTTAAAACTGATGGCTAAATAGGCTATTTTCCTACTAGTCAAATCAGCAACTTTTTATGAAATGTCAAAACGCTTTTTTGTATGAAAATTGTGAGTTATGACGTCACTGGCTTGTACAAGTTATTGATTTGAGTAGTCAATATTTACAGGCCAGTGACGTCATAGCTCACTATTTATTTTCATACAAAAAAGCGTTTTGACATTTCAATTTCATAATTTCTGAGTTTAGTAGTAGGAAAATAGCGTAAAAATTATGATGTTATGATTTGACCTAAATGAGAGAATATTTTAAACTCTATAAATGCTAAAATAAAACTTAGTGAAGTTATACGGGGTGTAAGGGACAGCGTCCCGCAAACTTATAGGGGTTGCTCAGTCAACGAAACTGAACAACTACCACCAGTTTTTTTTTCAGGAAATCAAAAAAAACATTTGCTTTTTCATACAAAATGACCAACCTCGATAAGAAAATTTGTATGGAAAAGCTAATCATTTTTATAAATGGAAGAAAACGTCTGTCTGTACGTTCTCGGTAGCTATGAAGGGCCAAGTTGAAAATTCTACTATCTCTACTCGTAGAATTCGACCACACATTCCCACGACTTTAAATCTTTCGCTATAAATAAAATTGTATTGACTGATTCAATTCCAACCGCGTTTTGTTTTTCGACAAAAAAGGAAGAAAAATAGGAATCAAATTCACACCGAAAAATTTTTTTTTACCTCCGAACGAATTCAGCCATACGAACGCACAAACACAAAAACAGACTGATACTGTACCACCACAGATTTAGATTAAGTAGATACCGCAACAGTTCACTTCAGGACTTGGGCCTAACCCAGAAGTGGTTAGAAAGACGAGCGCAGTAGAAGTTTTTAATATAAGTATTAGAGAAAAAACAGCTACATAATAAATGACTTCTATTTATCCTTTAGTCGCTTTTTACAACACCTAAAGAACGATTTAATGATCTGCTATTTGTTATTCGTCAAGTGGATTAATAGGACTTTTGGGCCGGTTTTCCAAAGACGCGGGTTCAAATCCTGTCGGCGGTTGAAATTTTTGATTTGTTATTTCTAATATTAGAAATAATATAGTACTGTGAGTGCAAAATATCTACGAAATTGTAAAAAGTTTCGGACATAGCTAGTAGGTATAATATAACAGTATTAAAACTGCACGTACTTTTTTGTAGATCGTGCTACTTATGTCCTCGCCGGTACCTAGGACGTCACACCCACAGAAGAGTAAATGGAGCTTCTCTAATCAGTGATCACACCCGCCATATTGTGCTCTGATACCCAGGGTATTATGACTCGGGAGCCAAATATATAGAAGAAGATAAGCATAATATGCTTGGCTAAACGGCTTGCGTTATCTAGCCTATTCAGAATCTGTGCACGCAACATTCACGGCGAGACCAAAACACTTGCGATGCGGCAACAGTAGGTACATGGTGGAAAAAAAGGCAATAACATGGAAGCACACGTCGTATAAATCAGTGCGGTGCGAATTAATTCATTTCCTCTATCCTGCTATCCTGGCGCGAGCAGTGAAGGGGCGGGACAGTAGACCAGGGGCCTGCTGTAAATAAAGTTACCTTTTAGTACTATTATATATTCTGTGCTTTTAGTACCTACGCGCTTTTACAGGGAGTTATTTGGTAGATAGTAAATTGCTAAACTTAAGTAACGTTCGAAGAGTTTATACCGGCTGTAAGGGACAGCATACCGAAAACTGAAAGGGGTTACTCAGTCAATGAAACTGAACAGCTATCAGCGGATAATTCTTGTTCAGTTTCGTTGACTACCCGGTATAAAAGTTCATGTGATGTGATATACCTACAAGGTTTGGTGTTTGGCCCTATATGTTCAACGTTGTAGAGATCAAGGTGGGTTCAAATTTTAATAATGTTTTGACTTTTGACTGTGTATGTATGAGAGGACCAAGTAGTTTCAATCGATCTTCTTCTTCTTCTTCTTAGCGAGTGGATTTTCGAGTCGAACAACGACCCGAAATCGATAAATAAATTTTATACAGTACTTACATAAACATTTTTTTTTAGCTGTTTCAGCGTTCAAAGCTCAGCAAATTTTTGAAGCACGGCTTCTGATACAGCTGACAAAAGAGTACGCTAATGCTAAATGACGCAATAATTACTACGTCAAGACCCCGGTCTATAAGTACGTGACTACGAGTTGGACCGTGAACAGCTGGCTGTAGTATGAATACATGGAAAAACGCGGGGACAGTGCGAGATGAGTCGAGTTGTGGCTGGACGCGAACACGAACGATGTAACTCCATCGAAACGTCGGACAAAGGTGCTCAGATCTGATACAACATAATGACAATGACATCTAATAAATTCGAAAGACATCAAATAAATTTGACGCACCTTTTTTAACTATTTCGTTCAGTAAATGTTATAAGTATTATAATATTTTTCATTATTTAGTTACATTCTAATAATAAACAACCAAAATAGCGTTATCTTATAACAATTAGTGATTGAGTTCTCCAATTCTCCAAAATTAGCACAAGGAGCTTAGTAAACATTACTAATTAATTCCCTACTCAGATTCCAACCAAAATTCTACCAAAATCGGCTTAAATTCTACCAAATGAAGCTTCGCCATCATTCACGCGGTACTAATGCAGCTTATTTATTGATGGTAATCTGTTACACCATAACCAATATTTCAGACCTTCAATTCTCTTAGATTCATTAAGAAACAGAGCTCAAAGAAAATTGGACGGAACCCTTTCAGGCATCAGGAATAAGTAGCCGCTATTATAAGACCTCAAGATCTAAACGGTTTGTTGAAGAATAAGGGTCAAAGTTATTCGGTCAGTTTTTTTCAACTACTTTATGGCGATGTAGATGAAGATTGAGAAATCTCTTTGTACTTGCCTTTATCTGTAGAGAATTAAAGCTCAAAAACACTTATCATGTTTAAATGGTGCTCTAGATTACTTCAACTGTGTCTTGTTTCACAAGATCTCCCTAATTGAAGACGCTCTTGAAAGTAAGATGCCAAGTTTTATTGGATGACTTGTTTAAAAGTTTTGAACTATAAGAGTCTTTCAGACACTTCCAGTCGCAAGAATGTTAAGATTTTTCTATTTCAAATATTCATGTAAAGTCTCTGTGTTTTCAATGAATAATGTTTTCTATTTTCGGACAGAAAGGAGGAAAAACCTATACCTACACTCACATTTATCGTAAAACTACTTCCATCCAGCATTAGCAATAATACTTACAACTAAAGCCTCCTACACACAAAACACCAAAATGAACATGTCTAAAAGCTTCCATCAATTTTTCCCCTCTATAAACAGCCGCCCTTTCCGTGTCCAGGACCCGTGAAATGCACATACTTACTGCCTCCGTGCCTCTTAATGTACGGATCATCTTAACAGACAAGGCACCGTCTTAAGCTCAAGTTGCCTCTTAAGCCTCAAGTCATTAAACTGGACGGGATCAAGGATTTTTCGACCGTTGAAGCGAAACAAAGGAGGGTGAGAGGTTTGGATCTCCTTTTGTGTTTTGCTGTAAAGTACGGGACTCTTGAAAGAATAGTCAAATGGTTCCCTCCCGAGGTACTTTTATGTAGGTACATTCAATATGACAAAAAAAAAGTTTGTTAGAATATTAAGTTTAACGTTTGACTTAAAATCTAGTTAGTAATTTTATACCTAATAAAAAAAACAAATTATATTAAATTTATTTCTATAACATTTTATCTCATTCAAAAATATTTCAAAAGAATGCATTTCAAACAATAATAAAAAATACTTTATTTTTTTTCTACTGGCAGCCCCAAGTTCAAAAAACATGCCCGACTTTTATTCACAGCGAAAATCCTTTTCACGCAAAATTAGTCGTATTCAGAGCAGAAATAGAATTAAAAGTGTGAATGTGAGTTGAGAATCAAATTACGCTTTTTTGCCGAGAGCTAACATTGAAGGGCTTAGAAAAAATATGAATGTTTTTATTTTTTATTTTAGTTAGGTTGGAAAAGTTCATAAGGATAAAATTTTGCATGCTCTAAAAGAATGATGATGAAAAATGTTTCTTCCTTACATTAGGTAATAAATAAAAGATCTATAGTCATATCATAATTATCATCACATTATAGATCAAACTTTTTCCAATTAATTATGAGGATTTTATGATACTAGTGACAAGTATACTAGATGGTATGCTTAACATGATGGAAAGTAGCCACCACGCCGCCTATTGCATTCAAAATCAGTGAGACAGCAATGTAAATTGCTCACCATAGATTTATCGTCTCATATGCTAATCCCCCGTGTGGTGCCGGGTTAGAATAGCATCACCCCATAACTTCCTGTGGGTGTCGTAAAAGGCGACTAAGGGATAAATCCTGGGAATGGGCAGCAGCGTTCCCTGTGAATGGAAAACTTCTACTGAACTCACCAACCCGCCTGCCAAGCGTGGTGAGTACGGCATATACCCCCAATTTTGGGGAGGCCCATGTCCAGCAGTGGACTGTTGTGGCTGATGATGAATGCCAGTAATTTCTCTGGCTCCTGCTAAACTAAGCTTTCAAAGAAAGTGCATAAATCATACACATACAAAACTTTCCACATTAGACCAGGAGTCTACCGCTACACACTAGTCCCGACTATGACAGGCACTTTACTAGTTTAGTTTAGTTTATTTATTTCACAATACAGGTTTCACAATATAATTAAATTACAATCAATAATATAATGTCCGCCGTAATGTGATCGTCAAATTGTACAATATAAATTCAGTAAATATGTCAACAATTAAAATAAAAACAATAATAATTAATACAAATCAATAATTCAAATTTCATGTCGAAAAAATATTCATCTATACTATAATAGTCATAATACAAAATACATACAAATTAAAAATTACACTTGAATTAAAAATTAAAATTTAAATACTCTGTTACAGAGTAAAATGATGTTTCCAATAAAAGGTTCTTTAATCGACGCCTAAATGTTTCGTCACATGTTTCATTTTGTAAGTCAAGCGGCAGTTTATCGTATAACGACGGGCCAATCACGCGCGGGTTTCGCTCAGCGAGCGCCAATCGGTGCCGAATAGGAGCTAGTCGTCCAGTTCGTCGTAGGATTCTATTTCCCGCGCTTACTCGTGCAAACTGTGACAAGTTTTTACGGACAAAGTTAATAACCTCGAATATATATTGCGAATAGTGGGTCATTATTTTATATTCGGGAAACAATTTACGACACGAGTGTCTAGGTTTTACCCCGGCCATCACACGTAGTGCCCGTTTTTGCAATATGAGGACACGTTCTGAGTCCGTCGATTGTCCCCATAGCAAATTCCCATAAGACATCAGTGAATGGAAATACGCAAAATATGCCTGCTTAAGAGCGTAGGGTGTTACTAGTGATTTTATTTGGCGGAGCGCATAGACTGCGCTGCTCAACCTTCCACATAAAACCTCCACATGGCCCTTCCAGTCGAGGGTCGAGTCCAAGGTGAACCCGAGGAACTTACACTGGTTGCATAACGGCATGGGACTTCGGAGTGTTACAGAAAGCGGTAAGTTTACTGTTCTCCCTGAAAATATCATAACGTTTGATTTATTTACATTTAGTACCAGGCCGTTAGCAGAGAACCATTTTTGAAGTTCGTCACTGGCTTTACAGATCTTGTCGGTGAGCTCGTCATACGTCGGCGCGCTCACTACCACCGTGGTGTCATCGGCGAAGAGGGCTACGAGACCGTCCGATATGGCTGATGGGAGGTCATTAACGAAGATCGAAAACAGAGTGTTCCCGATTGCAGATCCCTGAGGAATGCCTATGGTGACATCGCATGGTTTCGATTTTACTTGATTTCCATTTATATTGAGTTGAACAGTTTGTTTCCTACTGGTAATGAACGATTTTATGAGGTGGTGAGCGTTATGTCTTATACCATATCTTGACAATTTGTTTAAGAGGATGGTATGATTTATTACATCGAAAGCTTTCGATAGATCGCAAAATATAGCCGATACTTTATGCTTATCGTCGAGGGCAGTCGTGACATAGTCGAAAATCGAATAAGCGGCTGACGTAGTAGATAGGCTTTTCCTGTACGCGAATTGCTTGTTTGTCAGCAACTTATTCGACTCCAGATAGGCAACTACACTTGACGATATTATTGACTCGATGATTTTTGAAATGTTAGATACTATTGTTATAGGCCTATAGTTATCAACCTTACATTTTTCCCCTTTCCCTTTATAAACAGGACAAACTCGTGTACATTTTAGGATCTCTGGGTAAGTTCCACTTGAGAACATTTGATTCACCAATACAACAAGCACATGAGATAATATCGGCCATAAACATAATAATATATTAATAGAAATGTCATGAATGTCAAGTATGGAACGAGATTTCAATAATGATTTTAATACTTTATTTATGTCATTTATAGTCACATCAGGAAGATTAAATTGTGGCACATTTATGTCATTTAAGTGATTTTGTACGTACTGGTCTGATAATGTTTCATTACAGTTCAAGGGAAACTTGGAAGCTATTCCTATAAAGTGTTTGTTGAACACATCAGGTACAGATGTTTGAGGGATGTCATTGTTTTGGTCGTCTTTTAAAGAAATATTTCGGTTCCTTGGTTTTTGGGATATTTCATCCTCAATCACGCGCCAGATTTCTTTTTGTGGATTTTTACTTGCCTCATTACATCCCCCGGCTTCACCCGCCACATTCATTATGCCTGTTCCGTCTGTCCCAGGCTTGCGGTCGGCTCTCGGTCTAGAAAAACAAGGGATTTTCCTGAAAAATAGCTAATTTAGTTTTTTCGGTCTGTTTGTGAAAAATGGCTGCGTTCTGCTCTTGTTTGGTCGTTAGTCTAGGCTTAAGCTGAGCAAATGTTATATGTTACAGTGTAATGTAAGTAGGATTTATAAGCACTTTTCTTGTACCTAAATTTGTGCATGGATTGAGTTTACCTGGGTTTACTGAATTTTATTTTTATTCTGTACAACAAGATGTGTTTACTTGTCAAAGGCGGAAAAGCTGAAAGACATTTTTATCAAACTTTACACAAAAGAGTAAGTTCAAAAAAAAAATAAAGCAAAAATTTTTATATTAAAATTTACATCAGTGAAGTGCATTGTTATATTCAGATAGACTGAAGTCCTTGTCTGACGAAACGTAAAAATTCTCTTCAAAAAAGCCTTCAAACAACACAAGAAAGTAAAAAAAAAAACACCCCTAGAGGCCGATATTTTGACTAAAGTGATAAGGTCTAGTTTCCAGTGGCAGTTTCGGAAATAAGTAGGAAGTTTCACAATGGATTTTTTCATCGTCTGAATGTCGGCAGATGCTTAGACATGAATAACTTATGCGTTTACCGTTTAGCTTTTCACTTTGATATTATTATATTGGGAATTTTTGGAATTCTTTTTTTCTTCAGTGTGCCGTTATTTAAAAAAAAAAACATTATTTCGCTCAATGGTTTTAATCATCACTGTTAAATGTTTATAATCAGTGCAGAAACAAAATAAGTAATATTTATTATGCATGCATGTTCCCTAATGTCCAGTGCATCCATTTTCATACATTGATGTTATGTGTATTGATTGATATTATATTATAAAAATAATTAGTCTCTAATAAATCCCCAGGATAATAATATTTTGCACATAATTTTAGCATAAATTTTTTCTCGACCGAGCCTACAATAGGTCCAATTAATATAACAACATACCTAAAATTATCCATCAATTATGATATTGTTTCCGTGAAATATTATATCGAAATTGTGAGCACAATTTCAACATAGGATGTAACATTACTCCCTCGCGTCTGGGAGGTTCCGAAATTTCAAATATTCCTTTAGCCCGAGGCACATACTTACAGTACGGCTACGCTTATAATGAATGTGAGCGAGGGCACTGCATGTTAGGAAAACTGTCAAAAATATGACGCTGGCAACCGAAGACCTATCACGCAGTACAATATTAATAATCGTTTATACTCATATTCGTTTATTCGTGTGTATGTATGTACATACATACATACATAAAATCACGCCTTTATCCCTAATGGGGTAGGCAGAGCAAAAACGACCTAAACAAATGTCGCTCCGCCACGTCTGACAAGTTTTGAGGGTTATTGCAGATGATTTTGTATATTGCTATAGTGACAGGTTGTCAGCCCATCGCCTAAATTGCAATACACCGAAACCCTCGAATCCCTTAGCTGGTTTTATTTTGGTTATTGTTACCACAACCAACCACTTTTTCACACGCTTTGCGATTCTATTGTTACGTTAGTACAAGGAGTTTCTATTCTGAGTTGGCTCGGCTGCGTTAGTTCCTCTTCTCGCCACATTCATTATAAGCGTAGCCGTACTGTATACTCGAATACTTGATAGAAGCTGACAGTCTCAACTTCGTAACAAAATGGAGAAAACACCAAGAAAATGCGGGGAAAATGTCCAATAAAAGCCCATATCTGGAAGTTTGACATGTAACGCATATTATGGGAATTAGATAACTGTAATATTGCAAGTTGCCTGAAGCTATTTCTTCTTTTTTTGGGGGAGAATTTTTTAAGCCTCCGGTGTTTTCTCTTTAAAAGATTTTGTTAACAAACAATGAAATTGGGTTGTGTGTTTGGGTAAACATATTTATTTTAAAGGCGACGTAATACACTGTATTCCTAATATTGATAGTACTGAATTGTTTATTTATTCTTGTTGCAGGTAATTCAACCGGTATAAAACCATCTACCAAGACTGAAATGCAGTGATTCCCAATCGGTAACGTAATAAGAAATTATTTCCACTAGATAAATCTTTAGGATGGAAAAACTTTAAGGGGCTTGCTTGAGTTAGTCTTATCAGCATTCCACTTGTTTGCAACCAGTAAAATCGTAAATTATGATTTTAATGTGCAAGACGTCAAATTGGAATATTCTTTCAGTCACATTTATACAGTCAAAGATCTTTGAAGCAAATATCATCAAGTAATATGAAAATTACTTAAATGATGATTGTAACATGTTATTCATTTTATTAGCGTAGAGTTGTACCTTATTCGAAGATTGATCTATTCTTTCCATACGATCATAAATTAAATCACGTCTCTAGGGTTAGAGCATTATCACCGGCCTAATAATTGCCTTTTTTACACATGCTGAAGTTTGCCAGCATTGTAAATTGATACTGTCCTATGGCTCGAAAACAAAACTAAATCATAACAATAAATAATGAATTATAGTATTTATTCAGAAACGAGCCTGCAAGCTAGATAGCATTGTACATAAGCAAATTTTTCATGTTGGCACCCTTGTGGTATCTTGATTCCGCGCTATTGGCGCCACTGCTGTCGCTGTCTTTATTGGCCGATTTCTGTTTACGCCTGCGTTTTATTGGCTATTCGATTTATGCCAGTTTACGGCCAAACGCGGTATGAATCGTCTCTGGCGGTAAGAGCTCTCGTTATGGTAGTACCTTGAAGTGTTTTCTGTTCTGTTTGATTCTTCCAATACAGTTTTTCTTTCGTGCAGCTTTGTGGGTAGAACTGTGATAAGATTTTAGAGAGTAAAAATCTTATACATTTCTTTTTCTCTGTTTTCTATGGATCATCGCCAGGCAAAGTCAAGGGCATATATAAACTCTACCACCTTCCTTCGCTTATCATCATTGCCTAGGTACATAAAAACAACATGTATTTTAAGTGTGTGGACGCACTTTCATAATATGGAATCTTATTGTATACTATTTGAAAGTAATAAGTAGGTAAACCTTTTAACAAATCCAGAAATGGTATTACCTTTCAAACATATTAATATCAAGAATTAGATTAATGCAAATTATTAATTTCATAAATAACCTAGCAAAATACTGTCATGCATTACATCATTTTACCGACCACACTTTTAATTTACTGCCACTGCCACAACACAATTTCACTTTTCGGCCATGAAATAACACGTGTAATTGTGTCCAAGCGAACACCTGTCCGAAAACAGGCTGGCCGAGAACTGAAAACATGACGGGGACTAGTAATTAATTCCCGAATAATTGCAGTGTTGCAGTCCTGGGAGCAATACGCGCTATCTATGCTAATGTTGGTAGTGAACGTGTTAGTGTGGTTATGTGGGTGTGTTGCCAACTGCGTAGAGTTGATTAGAATTTTTTTACAACTTTCAACTTTATACGACGTAAAAATAAAACGCTTTGTCCAAATTCAACTAATCTTTGTAAATCATTCTGTTATCCCTTTTTTATTCAAAACATTATCGTATTACTCAAAATGTTTTAAAGATTTAAACAATATCAAATCTAACCCAATCGGCTCTCAAATTCAACAGTTTCAATAAATGAAACAAATTTTGAAAATATAACACTCTTTAAAGCAATTGTGTAAACTTTGTGCATATTGGTATCGAAGTTAAAAAAGTTGAATTAGCTTTGAAAAACCATGACAGCTGATTAGTTAATACCTACAGATATTTTTCGCAATTAGAAGGTAATTACTACGTAATTAGAAGATGTAGTATGCGTTAACACTTTCTTTCGGTGATCATTATTTTAAACTCCGACAAAAAAGTCAATAGAAAAGGTTTATTTGTAGTTGGCATCACCAGTGTACATGTAGGTAGCTCTGGTCAGACTAAAATGATTAGTTGGCTCGCCTCGCGTGTCCCGCTGCAGTTGGAGAGCTGTATAGTAGTTTTGTAGTTTTGTGGGTAATTAGGATGTTGATGTTTGTTTTCGGAATAAATTCGGTGAAATGGGAAAAAACAAAGCATATGTTTCACATGAATTGCTGAATAAACTGGAGTATATTTTGGAATGGAGTAAATTCCACTTGCCTACACATTTATCGTAATAAAGGTGCCATTATCAAGTTAGGACTTAACAGTATCTGATTCGTACGGAGATGGAACTCATCCCACTTTTTTTTTTCTTAAGTTATACAGTGGCAACAAAGCATACGGTCCACCTGATGGTAAGCAGCACCGTAGCCTATTTCACCTACTACTATCCCACTAAAGAGAAATAGCAGAGTGTGTTGTACACCGTGGGACCTGAGGTGGAATGTCTCCTCGTGCCTGTAATTTCACTGGCTATCTTGCTGATTAAAAATAGATATTCCGATGTACTTATAATATATAAATACTGCTTTAATTAACCTATAAAAGCATCTTCCGAATTCAATAAATGATCTCATAATCCCTATTCTGTAAAGCATAAATTCTAATCACAGGTTTTACTATCAAACTTTCAGTAATTAGAATTGAGTAGGCCGGGGCAAGTCGGGTAATAAAATACTTTACACACCTCTGCATTATTATATCAACATAATGTATCAAGGAACTTGCGTTTAAAGCAAGAAAATAATCCCAAGGGATTTAAAGTTGTATGGAAATCCTTAATAGCCCAAGGGTTATTATGTGATTTGAATTTGGAATGTCATGTGAACTACTAAGAAAATAATTTTCAGAAAAAAAAAATATGGCTGTGTGTGTATTAAAACTGTTGCCACACTCGCCTTCTGCGCCTCCCGGCGAGTGTAAAAAGGCTGTATGACTAGTTATCTGTATGTGCTCTTTGCTTTGTATAAAAAAAAGAAACTAAAAAAAAGAAAACGCGGTTTGATTTTGCAAAAGTTTTTCTCTCATTGATTATTACTTCCATTTCGTAAATTGTCGAGTGAAATTAATATTTTGACTCCAGAAGACATTGTGACTAGTATTTTATCGTATTTTGTTATTTATGTTGAATATGTTAAATACGATCAATTCGTTTTTTGGAAAAATACGTAGGTAGTGGATTGTGAACGTGAAGTGTAGTTCAGTGAGTGTGAATTGACTTTCGGATCTGTTGCTTCTGGTATGTTTTCAATATTTATTTATGTATCAATATTACATGAATAGGTATATTTCTGAGCTTTATTATCTTACAGACGCCTGCCACCGTCTAAGTAATCTATGCAGTAGGTGTGTAAAATATAGTATGCTCCTCGGGAATAAATGTGTCTTCGCCTTGGGCAGACTTGAATCCCTCGCTACATTCAGGATTCTTGTCATAATTCCCTCGCTTCGCTCAGGAATTAAAGATTTAATTCCCTCGCTGCGCTCGGGAATTAATCCTAGAATCCTTCATTCCGCTCAGGATTCAATATGCTGCCCGTGACGTTAGACACTGCTTTATTCCCTCGTTGCCTAATATACTATTCTTCATCAGTGAAATGGGCCGCGGATTTCTCTGTTCGTTACGAGGCGTTTTTCTATGTTACTTGCTAAGTCATCCAAGCTTTGTTCCTGAATACGCACGTTTTATGTTGTAAATAAAGTGAAGGCAATTTTGGAGAAAGAAGGTTTGTTTATGTATGGTGTTCGTGTAAGGAAAATATGGGTAAAAGTAACCATCTTAACAATAACAGCAGTAATTTTGTATTCAAAAGGCAAAATATAAAATTTATTCTTCTGTCGAGTGAGTTTTGAGGCGATCGATCCGATGAACCTTGGTGTCATGGGTTTCAAACCGCCTAATAGGCTTATAGGCCCCTGACATGGTTTGTGTAACGATCACTATCAAAGTCAGCAATAACGTAGTGATTGCTACGGTGGTAGCTTATTTCTACGGCGTAGCATCGTAGGTTTTTTTTTACGACCCTCGATTACGATTTAATGCAAGTGGTAGATATAATTTCGGAACGACCTTGGTTTAGGTCGTTTTTGCTCAACCTACCCCATTAGGGATAAAGGCGTGATTTAATATATGTATGTATGGTATAATTTCTATAACTTAATATTTCACCTACATAGAACTAAGCACAATTTTTCCACATGTAACTGACATATATCATCTATTAGCAAGCAACCGAGCCGAGACTACAGCGCAGTTACCTACACGCGGGGGTAATGGGGCAAGATGGGCTACCAACCTATAGAACAGTAGCACATGAGGAAGTCGGGGAAAAATGGGATTGTCACTGAGAAGTGCACTTGGGAAAGTCTGAAGCTTGAAACGAGGTAAATACGCTCGTTTTCTTGGTAACAGTTTCTTAGGCTCGTATTTATAAAGCGATCTCAAGATTGAGAGCAATATTAAGTATGGATTTGACAGGTTGCTTTGTACTGCAATGACATTTCTGCTTGCTGTCACTCTTGAGAGCTGATTATAAATACGGGCCTTAGAAATCTTTTCAGTAGTTCATGAATTATCGAAACGACTAGTATAGGCATTTTATGTTTTTCTCTACCCATAAAAAATTACAATTAAAAAAAAACTGTAATTAAAGTACATAAAGTTAAATCAGTGGTCAACAGTCTCTCTGAATATCAAGTGGCTACAATGTGATAAATTACATTTTATACCCATCACGTATGTACAATGTAGGTATGCAATGCACATTGTAGCTAAAAGCAATACGATAGAACTTTACAATTGTTTCTAACAATAAAACGAATGGATTCACATGAATGGCAACAGAAATCACTTACCTGTGGCACACGTCGCCACGCCATTTCCGGTGGGACAGTGCTGCCAACCCTCGCGCGCCATTCGTTTCCGGAAGACAATGACCGAGCCGCCCGTTTCCGGTGCCGGTTTCCGAACGAGGGTAGTGGGAGAGAATTTGAAAATAATTTGCTGAAATTAAAATTGCAAACGTAGTTCAAATTCCACAAACATTTTTCATAGATTCTAAATTCAAAATTATGAGGATAACTTGGTAAATAAAAAATCAAATACAAATACAAAATACTTTATTTCCACAAAAACAAATTACAGAGACAATAGACACATATAAACATAAAATAACAAATAAACAGTCAGGTAGGCTCAGAGTAGGTAAAACAGTGGAAAAGGGTGTGGACACAGCCAGGCTGTTTTTAAGTCCACCCTAAGTCAAAGGTATAAAGGATAGAAGGTGAAAAAACGTGATTAGAAGATTTCATTTCATGTACTTTTGAAATGATAAAAGCGAGTTTTATAATCCGCTGGTAGTACTCGTAGCCAGTGTCAAATATTTCAAAACTTTATACCAGACATTCTTCCTTCTAAGCCAGAAATTTTCTAAATTTGAATTTTAAACTTTCCGTTTCCCGCGTCTATAAAATGGAATTTAAAAAGTATTGAAGTCGAAGTGAAATGACACTCGATACTTGCCGATAAAGTTGGGTAGACTATAAAAAGGTATTTTCTTACAAGAGTTGAATGCTTCTGGCATGGCGGAAATATTGGTGGTACACTCGAAACTGTTACTGAGATATGCCGTCTTTCTGTTCGTGGCTTTGTTTATTTATTTATTTTTATTATTTTGAAAGTCTACAAGTCAGTTTTTTTACACTTTGAATATTATGAGCAATAATTATAAATAGGTAAATTGGTAAATTACCAACCATGTCGTGACGTCTTCGACACCATCGGGAATAAATGAGTTAAGTAATGCTTTTGTAAACTGAAAACTTCATGGTTTATCGAGTTTGAAAATAAATTATCCTCACTGAAATTTTATTGTGCTAATTTAAGTACTTCACAAACTATAATTTCACCTTAATTTCCAAAATACTTGAAACTTTAGCAACTGGCATAACAGTAAAAATGCCATTATTGGCGTGCTTGGCAATCATAGCGCGTTATGATAACCCCGGCATTTCGGGCTTGCCACTCGGCGAAACGGGCGTGAGGGTCAGTTCATACAGGGAAGCGAGACGACGCGACGCGGCGCGAAGCTGCTTGAAGTTATGTGTCATTTGTACCACTAAGTGATAGGTTGAACCGCGCGGCGCAGGAAATTTTTGGAGTTCTGTCAATGAAAACTTTTTGTAATAATAAATAAAGTTCTATATTGTATCAAGCTCTTGAAATTTGCGCACCGCGTCGCATCTAGTCTTTTCCTGGTGTGAATTGACCCTAAGGTAACGAACCAGCAGTTCCAGGTTAAACTAGAGGTGTTACAGGTCCTTGACTTCCAGGTTATCGCAGTTTTGGGGTTAAAGTCTGGATAATTAGGCGATTAGTAACCTAATAAGCAAATTAAACTCGATGTAGAGTTCTTTAACATAAATGTTAAGTATACGAGTGATATATTATGTTTAATTTAGGGATTGTACCTATATGCGCCCAAAATTACGAGGAATGCCATTTTCCCTTCGATTAAATAAAACAATTATATTTCAGTCAACAGAAATACATTATTTTACATTCGACAATTTTGAAGAATCAACTTGACTTGGCCGATACGAAAATTATTTGTTTCATAACTCTTTTCAGATCAAAAAATAAAGTAGACGGAACACTTCTCATAAAATGTACCCAAAAAATCTCCGATA
This sequence comes from Scrobipalpa atriplicella, assembly GCA_029255725.1. Lineage (NCBI taxonomy): Eukaryota > Metazoa > Arthropoda > Insecta > Lepidoptera > Gelechiidae > Scrobipalpa > Scrobipalpa atriplicella. Next base: position 9,287 of record JARACY010000699.1, on the reverse strand, counting down.
GGTACCACGAATAACGCCTAACACTACTCTAAACAAAAACGCACAAGTTCTCAGACTTCAAAGAACAAAACGCATAAAATACACACAGGGACAAGGTCATAAGGACAGTATTTTGTGTGTGTTTTGAATGTGTAAGTGTTTTGTGTTGCGTGTGAGTGCGAATAATACTAACTGCAGCAGTCGAGATTTCTGGTTTCTATTTGTTTGATCAGAACGCTCCATCTACCATATTCCTTGATCAGAGTAAACCGCTAAATATTTCCAAAGAACTGTAACATCATTTTCAATCAGCCTGCAGCATGAAAGTTTCCTCCCATCCCCCCTTTTTCCCCACTGAAGTTCAGGAGCAGACAAATTTATGTGCATACCGAATCGCTATTAAGAAAGTTCCGATCCTTCTCAATCGAGCAATTCAATTGATTTTTTATCTGTGCTATCAGTTTCTGTTGAGCCTTTTTTGTTGGGATTTATTAGCATTTGTTTGAGGTCGGTTCTTTGTTTTAATGAAAATTCTTTGGCCGCTACTTGAGATTCAACTTTTTCTTTATAAATTCTGTGTTCACTGTTTATCTCTTAAAAAAAACTAAAGCTCAGTTTAATGTAAAAAAAGCTGTATTAACATTTTAACCATGTTAAGTAACTTTCCAAAATCACATAATTACGTATTTACGTAATTACGTATTTACGTTTAATTATGATCTATTTAGAATACATAAAGTACATAATCCGGGCATTCCAACTAACAACCGCAACTAGAACTAATAAGTAGCACGGCTAAGGCTAAAGAGAGTCTGTAAGCATGCCAGCATTGCCAGCATTGCCAGCTCCAGACTAACCTTTGAAACTGTCGGCTAAGTTTGTGGCATGCCATTGGAACTTGGGATTGCTGGCAAATACTGGCAATTGTACGAATAGTTCGTCGGTTGCATCTCCTTTTATGGGTGACATAAATTTTGCCTTTTTAAGTCGGAAATTTGTTCAGCGGGAATAGTCTGAAAAGATGTAAAATAACTTCATAAACTTTTGCTGCGTAAGCGCTTACTAGAATTCATCTTGCAGAGTGGATATTTTAAAGTACTTTCTTACCCGTGTCGAGTTTGTCTATAAATCATAAATTTCATTTCATCATACGTAACCAACTATTTCTAGTATAACCAACTTAATAAAATCCAGTAAAGTCTGAGCTTCGTAAATATGAAACAACAAAACAAAATTCTCATTTGGAAATTACTGCGACAACAGTACACTTATGTTGCTACCTTAGTTGCAAAGTATTTTTTCTTATCTTTTGCCTCAATTATAGTACGATCTGCAATACAACGTTACACCAACCTACCAACCCGTGGGAACCAACTAATGTCCCCAACTTATCCGTAGAGATTGCGGACGCAACTTAAATTGTTGCGATGGCCAGTTGACCCGGGAGTTTAATGCCAAGGAGTTTAAGCCCTGGGAGTTTAATTCTATGCAGTCCGGCTACGGCTTATAGAGGAGTGTTTCAACTTGGCCTTAGTCAGACACTTAGGATACTGAGGATGTAAGATCGTAGGTCAGACAACAGCAACACAATAAAAACAAACATGTCACTCACTTCTGTATTCTTTGGCTTAATAAGCGAGCCTGTCTCTAAAGTCAAAAGAAAATGCAAGTTTAAAACAAAACACAATCAAACCTAACAAAAACTATTTAAAACACCGTGAAAACATGATACATATTAATTATTAATTAATTTTCAAGAATCTCTTTAAAACGTGAGACTTGTTCTTGCAATTTTGTAGATTTTTTAAACACAACATTTACAAGTAAAAAAGATAACCTTACATGAATAGTAAAACCGGTAAAACCGCTCAATCCAGCTAAGTTAGTCCATTTAAAGGGGCAATCAGTGAAATTGCTCTTTCCTCTCTCTGTGACCGCTATTCGACAGTAAGTTCCACTCGCAGAACTTGTCTAAGCTTAATCACAGTAGAAGCAAATAGCAGTTGAACATCTTCAATGTTTACAAAAGATTATGTGCTTCGGATGCCATGTTAACTCACTGATCCTAGTCTTTCATACTGGTCGAAAAACCACATCAGAAAAACCAGATTATTAAGTATTTATTTCGTACTAAAATTCGTAATTATTAGATTTCCTATTATTTTACCTAACCATCTTAAACTTCTGGTAGAAACTGAGAACGTTACAACACAAATAAAGTTGCGTTCAGGAAATTACTTATAACTTGACGACATCATAGTTCATAACCCTAAAGCTTAACTTGGAAGTGATCAGTGCTCCTACAAACTATAAGCAGCCGATCAGGAACTAACTACGTACTGCCTCGAAGCCAGTGAAAGTTGGTGTCAGTGAAACGCTATGCCTTTAACAACAAAGTTCGTCAAAGACAGTCTGTTTTGTACAGAAACAGAGTGACAAGTAAACTTTTGATAACGAGCAATTTTCTAAAGTAACAAAATGGAGTTACCTACAGTTCGACCGCGATTTTTGTTCAGGCGGATAAATTAAGAACTACAAAATGCCAACACTTTACTTGACTCATACTTGACTACAGTTAAGACTAAAATCGCGGTCGTTCTTTAGTTACTTACCTCATGGCATATATAAGTGGCATAATATCACGAGTACATAATGAGATAGCGCAATACCATTGTATTTTCCCAAAAACAGATTAAAACCTAAATCTTTGGAAAACTGCTTAGTATTTACTGGTATGATTTTTACATTTATATTTTCTAATACAAGGAAACTCTCCTATACTGCAGTCAATACACCTTAATTCAAACACGTTATGCGCTATAGTCTAACTTTTGACTGTACCAGAAACTAGAACCTCTTCTAAGCATCTGATTTCCCAGTCTAGCTACTTATTAGTTTCTAGTTAAGCTCTTAATCGTACACCGCATACTTGGGCTGTTATGTGCCCCTGGTATTCTGATTATCCTTTGGTAAACATTCCTAGACAAGTAGGTAAGGTGGTAAGTTATGGTAAGGTAATAGTGGTAAGTTTCCTATGTTCTGGTAAGTTAAGTCGTTAGCGATCTGTTTCGGTATGTTCGGAATATGTTTTGAAATTAAACATATTCGTAGCATTGAGAAGTTTGTTACTCAGATCTTAGATAGATGGAATTTCCATATAGATACTTATTTCTTTTTCAGTTGCTAAAATTTTTCAGCACTTTATTCTGAAATTCAATTTATGACTTCACGCAAAGCAACAGCTGTGGCAAAAATAAAATAAAATTTTGATGTTTGAAATTTTCATGTCATACACGTCTGACCTACATATTCTGATATTGGACAGAGAATACAGATGCAATTTTCTGGACTGCAAAGCCTTATCCGAGCTCACTGCATACAATAACCAGTGATAAGCAATTCGTATGAAGCTTCTGCAGCGCCAATGCCCAGGGCATAACTTGGAATTAGATGTGGACCCGATTCTGGGCAATCGGCTCTATGTCAAGTAAAATTCTATCTCTCCGTCGTATTTCATAAATAATGTATGCCTACATCACTATCTGTTTGAAAGCCCAAAATTTGGCGCATACTATCCAACGCTTTTATAATATTTCGTGAAAGGCTGATTATCAAAAAATGCTATTAAGTTAATTTAAGTAGCTATTAACCTAACAGGTGATCCATCATCCGCCAGCACTTAAGATAAGACAATAAATTACGCCCAAAGCTGCACTAGCTCGTAGCTACGTAGTTACGTAACAGAGGAGAGAACTCCCACGCTCATTTGTAAGAAAACTCCCGGAATCCAGCGCACAAGCGACCCAGAAAAACGTCACCACTATCTGACCCACTTCCGAAGCAATGACCCCAGTATTTTCGAGCATTATTTTAAGGCGCGCCTGAACGTACCCCCAAATATAAACGAATATAGACATGTCCGATTCGCGCCAAGCGAACAGCAAAACTGTGTCATACGCCGTCATGTTTTAAGACGGAAAGTCGCTTGGTAACGAAATTTAATTTACGAATTTATCTAGCGAATGATCGCGAGAGAGTAAAGTTTATAGAGTGTGCGAGCAAACGACTTTTCGGCGTCACTTTGTTTACGTGTGCGGTGTCGTTCATCGCACGCGGTTGTAAACAGACGCACACTCAGCTGTTTGTTTTTGGGCTAATAAAACGTAGATATAGGTCAGAAAACCCACTATCAAAGGACGACCATACGTGCATTTTTAATGAGACACTTCAAAGACTACTTTTACGAGTGCAAAGACTTTTATATCATTGATGTGGACAGCTATTTATGAACAGAAAAAGGAACGAAAAAAATCCAGAAGCCATTGAAACTGAAACTGCCTATTACGCATTCCATTCGAAATCCAAAAAACTGCCGACGAAACGTAAAGATTGCCAAACTGGGCCAAGAAAGAAAGAAAAGGCGTCATAAATATGGGGGGGACCGCTTCGGGGGAGTGGAGGGGGTGAAAAATGGTCGTTCTAAGTGAATGTAGGTGGAGTTTAGTCCTCTTTAATGAGCGCGTCCAGAATTAGACGTCGTCAGCCGTCGTAAATTGTCGCCATTCGCCTCGCGACGTTCTCGGCCCGAGGCCCGTCGGCCGGCGTAGGGTTTCGGCAACAGTGATTCCGGGATTACAAGTTCTTCAATTTGGAGAAAGTGGGCTGGTATATGTGGAACTATTAATGAAGAAGTTATAAAAAATAAAAGTATAGTCTTTTAACGTATAACATTTCACTTATTAACATTTTATCTTAGCATTTGCGTCAGTCCTGGTCTACACTCCACTCCATAGTCAAAACTATTGCAAATAAATTAAAAATATTTAATTATACCTATGTAAAAAGATAATTATTTCAATTTAATTAATATCATGTTTATCTAAACCCAAAAAAAATACGTTGAGCCACCCCTACAATCCTAATTTACAGACAAATACCCAGTAAAAAGTCTTCGCTAATGTCGATCCCGGAAGAGGATGCCCAATGTCCATTGCTTCTTCAAATCCTCACTTTACTTCCGTTGTGAGTATTGTGTTGGAGGGATCTGACCTCTTGGGACCTTTTGTGTTTAAGGAGCCCTTAGCGTCTATAGGAATGGTAATAAATTTTTATGTAGGAGGAAATATTTGAAACTAACTTGTTCTGAACAATGTGACAGTTTTTAAAATAAATTAAGTACCTAATATTTAAAATAAATATTAGAAGACAATATTATTTACTCAACTAATAATCGTAATACTTTTTTTGTAAAAGGCCAATAGTTCAAAAACAAAATAATGTAAACAGGTTGAACGTTTTTGAAGTGAAACTTCTTTAGGCGTGTTGAGAGTAAAATTTCAAGGTCGGTTGACGGAAATACGTCACGGCGGGGGACGGAAGCCGAAACGTCAAAAATATCAAAGAAGTTTCACTTTAACACATGTGCTCGACTCGACACACACGCTCTTTTTTTTTTAAATACACTTTCATACAAGTAGGTATACGATAGCCAATTTCTTTCAAAACAACAAAAAGCTGGATTCGTGAAAAGGAAAACGACCCTACTTCAAATTGTTTGTATTTGGATTAAGACTTTATTTGTTAAGGATTTCGTATTGATTTCTTCTGTTTTAAAAGAGATTTACAAGTGATTTAGAGTGATAATTGGTTTTCTTTCTGTTTTTATTGCGTTTGAAGAGAGTCGGATGAAAGTTGAACGGAGATTTATTTTACGAGTCTACTGAAAGAGATCGCTTGTCGTTCGAATTCTTGTTCTAAAAGCAGTTTCAAGTATTTTATTTGCTTTTTTTTTTCTCGATGTCGGTGAAAATTGTGTGTTTCATTCAGGAATACATACCTATACATCGTAGATAAAAAGCTATTTCGGATACAGACGGGATGGGTAGTTAGCCTAAGTATTTACTGAATTGCACAAAGTAGTCAATTGGCGGCTTTATAACACCATGTTACAATAATATTCCACCTATTTCTGAATCAAAATTAGCAACCGACACCAAATACCAGCGTCCATAATTAATATTTAAATTGGAAATTGCAGACAATATCTCTCCTATTCCTGAATAAATGTTGTTTACCTTAAATTTCTATTATTGTAGAGTTTCTATTATTTGCCGCAGACAACGGCGCAACGGACGCTCGAAAACAATACAGGGCTGAACTCAGATTATTTATTACTCAGGGACCCATTTTATCTGGCTGATAATTATGGCAAATAAATAATAAAGAAAAAATAAATTTGTTGCCCCTAAAAAATGTGGTTAATTAGAACTTTTAATATGTTTACTTTAAGTGTTCCAAGTAACCGTACATGCATGCTAAAAGTTAGTACATGGATAAGATTTTTAACCTCTTTACTATCTAGATACAAATCTGACAGGAGTAAATTATAATAAGTGTAACTTGTACATAAAAATATCTCCATTTACAATGTGACTTGTTTCACACAACAAAAACACCATAGATCACTATTGAGTTATGCAAGCACTAAATTCAGCAGATCTGATAAAATCAGACAGTCTGTATATTGCATTTAAATTCCACCATCGTCTACCAAACAACTGAACTCTACAAACAAAAACAATATTCCTTTACAGATGAATATTTATTCCCAACAACCATGAGATATATACCATATTATATTACTGAATGATAGGTACAATGACAGGAAATGTACTTACATGTATAAAATCACGCTCACGCTTATATCCCCTATGCCATAGAGCCTATGGTGTAGGTAGAATATCAATTGCATAGTATTAAGATCTATACTTTTATCTTGGATATAGGATTTTTCAGCTCATCGTCTAAATTTCTATACTTCGTAACTCTCTCTCGGGTCCTTACTGGATTTTACCCAGACTTTTGGCCCAGGAAGAAAACAGTTGGCGAGTAGGTACTTACTTTATTTGAGAGGAATATATTTTTATCTCTCTCGGTCCAGAATTGAAATTCAAACGAATATTAATTCCAAAGTACAATGGGAGAGATTTATCATTATCACTGAACGATGCGATGACAGGAAACGATGATGTTATTAATTTTGTTTTGTGCATTCATTCATTCGTTCATTTCACGAGTGATCGATATTGAAATTTTGCGGTGACCCCTTTATTAAGCGATATGAGGAATGGCTTGAAATTTCTGATTAATTGTCGAATGCTTAAAATTATTGGTCGGACTTCAATCAATTCAAATATTACAATAACGGAAGATAAATACTCCAATATTTCGAGAAATTGTAAACAATCGTGTTGAAAAAAGAACGAAATATACAATAGGTACTACCTACAGCGTTAAGAAATATAATTTGGGGTGGAATTAAGTCTACATCACCCTAGAACGGCATTAAAGCATAGGCAAATCGTTCAAAGTTTTAGGTATTCATAGAGATACCGAGAACCTTCGAACAATTTCATTTAAACTAACTCCAAGGTTCCGCTAGCATAGTCTGCATCGTCCCTTCTCATCGTCAAGTGAGTGAGAAATAAATGGTTGTTTGCCTAAAAAAAAACTAGTGCCAATCGGCTTACTGTGTTCCATTACTGTGTGAAAACGTTAGGTGCCATTTATAGATACTATGGTAACACTATCTCAGATACTTCTGGCTTAGACCTCTGACATTTAGAAAAGAACTGAACTATTTCTATAAACCTTTAGAAGCCAGTCAAAGCCTGCTCATCGTTTCATCTGGTTATATTTAAATCAGTCAGGAGCAATAGCCGCCCAAATCCCGCCCTGACCCATTTCCGCCCAATCCGAGTAATGCCTAAAGGCTGTGGAGTGTGACTGTGAGCGAGTTACATTCTGTTGTATGTTAGTGATTGCTAACTATTTATACTGTCTGCATAGTTAGAAGCCCTCGTGTAGTGGAGGAAGTTCTTTTGGGTTGAATTGATAGGCTCTTGTTTTTTGATTCGGATGATTAAAAAAAATACGTTTTCTAGGTATATTTTACGTCTGCGCAGCGCAGCTTGAAAACTGCAGTTGCAGTGACATGCATTCCCATAGAAAAGCTGTTCGCCGCCGTCTCAACGCCGCTTTAACTTCTTCAGTATTCCATACGCCTAAACCCGCTTATCCTAAGGCCTCACCCGATCCCGCCTAGCCCACATCCGCTCAGTAATGCCACAGCTTCTCGTCGCAAAAAAATAATACTATATAAGCATTTTTCTCGAAACTGGAGAGCCCAAACGGGTGCTCTTTACAACGAAGCGACTCACGAAATGGGTTAAGTGTACGCATACATTTTTAAGTGGGAGTCTTAAATTTTGTCGCTTTGTCGTCAACACAACACTCCGTGTGAGGTAGAGTGGTAAGAGAGTGTTAGGCTGACGTGACACAGTTCAGTAATTTGGGTGGCTTGTTGTAAAGACCGTCGGTTTGATGGATCCATCATGTTTTTACTTGGGTTCTATTCAAGTCCATAATTTATGAAAATTGTTTCGTTGGTATGTTACATTTTGTGACCATTTTATCACGCTGTTGTAGAAATGTGTGCTTACATTTCAAATTTCAAAATCATCGAAGTCCGCACTATCGCGTAGCTGCAGCGGAGCGACGCGGCACTGCAGCGGCGCGGTGCAGCGCGGCAATGTCACTTCATACATTTTTGACAGTCGTCTTTGTCACGTCGCTCGGCTGCAGTGCCGCTGCAGGTAGCGTTGCAGTGCGGTACGTCTCATACATTTTCATACAAAGAATTATTAGTTGCGCCGCGCCGCGCCGCGTCGCTCCGCTGCAGCTACGCGTTTACAGCAAGCCTGGGAATAGAAGCAACACTATGTTATAATATTATGTTATTTCATCTCGTCTTGCATGAAAATAATTTGACATGTATTTCCTTCACATGATTCACTCAAAGAACAAAATATCCAGAATATTCGACAAAAACACTTTGCATACTTCTTTGTCTTCAAAATCCCCAGTCGAACGGAAGAAAATGACGAAAATCCTCACATATCCGAGCGCGAAGCCACATTTTATCGTCGGTAAACAAAGATCCGCTCGCGAGATGAACAATTTCATGAATAAACATTATGAAACGGAAGGTCGCGCTCTTCCGCGCTCTGATTTACTACCGCCCTCTACAGGGCGCACAGGTTTAATGTAGTGTAAGGCATTAGCGGCTAGAAAAATAAGGCATGGGAAAACAAGACGTGACTGCAATTTGTATTCGCAAGGATGATCTGTAACCCAAGCTCACGCTTATCACAGACACCAGTCTCCCACCAGCAACTTTCACTATTCAACTTTTGTTTTTATGTACCATGTGTGAGAGATAATAAACATTTTATTAGATATTTTATTAT
>JARACY010000698.1:0-79892 GCA_029255725.1 Scrobipalpa atriplicella | reverse complement strand
CACGGAGTCTAAAAATTCTAAAACCTTATTATAGCTTAAGTACACATGAGGGACATCTTTATGAATCCAAAAACGGTTGTTAGACTGTATATAATTTTTAATAACCTGAAGTTTAGATAAGAGTGGATGGTTTTGTAATTGAGAAGTTCTGAATATATATCTGTCAGATAAATACTGTCGCCTTAAATTTAACGGTGGATCAACACATTCTATTTGCAACGCATTTATGGGAGTCGACTTCATTGCTCCTACAACTATGCGAAGACTTTTAGATTGTATTAAATCTAACTTATGAAGGGCTCCTTTATTTGCTGGAGGCAGTAAAAAAGAACCATAATCCAAAATGCTTCGGATTAAAGCATTATAAATCAGTCTTAAAGATGATGGATGGGCCCCCCACCAAACTCCTGACAGGGCTCTTAACACATTTATTCTTTTTTCGCATTTTGAAACCAAGTAATTTATGTGAGCAACTCCATTTAATTTAGAATCAAATTTTTTACCTAAAAACATGACTTCATTTGATTTTGGGATAGAAGTATTATTTATTATAATGTTAGTATCTGGTACTGTTCTTTTCCGGGAAAATATCACAAGTGAACACTTGTTTGGGGATAAAGTCAGATTATGACTCTCCAGCCATAACTGCAAGCTATCGAGGTCTAACTGCAAGGAACTAGCTGCCTGGTCAATATGTTTGTGGCGAGAATATACAAGAAGATCATCTGCGTACTGTAACAAACTACTATTAGAAACAGCTTTTTCTAAGTCTCTTGTGTAAATGTCGTAAAGCAGAGGGCTTAAAACTGATCCCTGCGGGACACCCTTCCACACCATTCTCGATGACGACGTTTCTATACCTGGCAATCGTATGGAAACAGTTCTACCCATGTACAAATTAAACAAAAAATTCACATATTTCAAAGGAATATTTATATCTTCTAATTTCTTTTTTAATTGTAATAAATCAACATTATCATAAGCAGAGCTCACATCTAAAAAAGCAGCCGTTACTGATTCATTGTTTGTAAAAGCAATCAAAATATCAGCGGTTAACAAGGAGTGGTTATCTGTTACGCTTTTCCCCTTCCTGAACCCATACTGGGAATCTGACAGTAAATTATTATGTTCTAAATGCCACTCTAGCTTGTTTTTAATTAAATGCTCCGTTAGTTTACTTAAAGTTGATGCCAGAGCAACTGGCCGATATGACGTTGACAAAGAAGGATCTTTATTTGGTTTCAATATGGGAATTATGAGTTGATGTTTCCAAGCGGAAGGAATATGCCCTGTTTCAATTATCACGTTAATAATGTCAAGAAAGAATAATTTGGTTGCTTCTGATGAATTTACTAAGAATGAGTAAGGAATACCATCCTGACCTGGTGCTGAATCTGACACTTTTTTAAGAACAAAATTTAATTCTTGCAAAGTAAATTTTTCATTTAAATAACCTTCGTTAGACGAAGAATAAGTAAAGGGAATATGATTTAAACTTGGCACAAAATCTGGTGCCAGTGAACAAAAGAAAGAAGGAACCCAATCCAATGAAAAAGAAGAAACAGACGAAACCTGTCCGGACATTCTATATCGACGAACACTACTCCACACAACTGGTAGAGGAGTACTCGGCGATATAGCCGCACAAAAGCGCTTCCATCCCTTTCGTTTTTTACGGTGCAAAAGTCGTTTAGTTGCAGCTTCGTGGTTTCTAAAATGATTAAAAATATCTAAATCAACATAATCCTGGGCGAGTATTTCCATATCATTTCTTTTCGTTACTGCTTCTGTGCACTCCCTATCCCACCACGGAGGAGAAGGGATTTTATCTCTGGCAACATTTTTCACTTCGAACGTTTCATCGGCTGACTTTAAAATAAGTGAGGTTAAGTTATTATAACTTTCGTTTACATTGTTAATTGAAACACTTTGAGTTTGAAGACTAGATACTTCACCGTGTAACAAAACTGAATAATCTTTCCAGATGTTGTTATTGTATTTGGGAAGTTTATATTTCTGCAACGGAGGTAATGGTTTTACGCTACCATTAATGCATTTCGGATAGGATAAAACTATGGGATAATGGTCGCTGCTGTAGGATATATTTAAAATTTTCCATGTAATAAGAGACAAAAGGTTAGGTGAACAAAAGGAGAGATCTACAAAACTGCGAGCCTGACCAGGTACTGGTCGACGAGTTGGAGAACCATCATTAAGAACGCCCAAATTAAGGTCGTCCATCACTTTCGCAAGATGAATACCAATGTGATCATCTCGGGGGGCACCCCAAGAAGAATAGTGGGCATTCATATCTCCAAGAATAACAATAGGACCTTGAAGACCTTCAATTATGTTTTTTAAAATTGGAATTACTGATGTGTCTTTTTCGGATATGTACACTGACACATAAGTAACCCCTGCTACAGATGCAGCAACTATGTCTAAATGATCATTATAATACACAGGTAATTGAATTAAATTAAAAAAATAATTCTTTTTGATCAGGAGAGCTGCCCCTCCATACCCATCTCTCCTGTCAGCCCTGAGAATGTTGAAACCTGGTACCCTGTACGGGGCACCAGGCTTCAACCAAGTCTCAGAGATGGCAAGAATAGACGGTTTATATTTATTAATTAAATAAAGTAAATTCGTGTGTTTAGATTTTATGCTCTTTGGATTCCACTGTAGAAGACTGTCCATGGTTTAAGTTAAGAATTGCAATAGAAATAGAGTTAATAAGCGAAAGGGCAACGTTGTACGGTAAAGTGGAGTTAAGAACAATGTTAACCAATTGTGATAATAGCTCTTGTAGAGAACAAGACTGAGACTCAGAAGATTTTTCAGTTATAGCACATCCATTCATGGGAGTTGGTATACTGAATGAATTTATGAGACTTTTGTGAGCTTCTTGATCATAGCCTTTAGTAGGAGGAGGTCTTATTTTTGGTTTACCTATGACAGTCTTTTTCTGCCATATTTTTTGGGTTTCAGGAGGAGATAAATCATATTTTGAAGAAGGAGTACTAACAACCTCAGCAAACGAAGGTTTTGACATTGGGAAAGATTTAGAAGCCTCAAGATAAGATGAATTATTCTCAGACATAAATTTCTTAATATTGGCCTGCCTCAAGAATTCAGGACATATTTTATCAGTAGCCTTGTGTGCCCCTGTACAATTGACACAGTGAAATTCAACTGCATCGCAAGATCTGCCATCATGATCTGAACCACATTTCAAACATCTGGGTTGGCTACGACATTTCTCTCTTGTATGACCAAAACGGCAGCAATGGAAACACTGAATAGTTGGTAAAATGTATTTTTCAACAGGCAGTGAGGAAAAGAAAGCAAAGACTCTGGGAGGAAGACATTGACCATCGAATGTTAATGTGACCGATTGTGTTGGAATCCACTCCACGCCTGAAGATGTAACTGATTTCCTGCACATGCGTCGAGATCGAATTATAGCCCCAAAACCATCAGGAACCCTGATATTTTCCATAATGTCATCATGAGTCCAGTCCTCTGGCACCCCTTTTACTATTCCCATACGACAAACATTGTATACAGGTATGGAAGCTTTGTATTTCTTTTCTTTTGCCAAAGATTCATTTTTAATGAAATCATTTGCATCTTTGCCACTAGAAAAGGAAATTGATAAGCGGTTTCGACCAATTCTTTTAATGCCATTCTCAATGATATTTTTAAGACCATTTCTATACAAAAAGTAAGAAAAGTCCAGAGGGTGAAGTGTTGCACCTTTCTTTTCAGATTGTTCAACAAATTGGATATTTACAACAAATGGACCTGGATCATTAGTTTCATAGAGGTCCCTGAAAACCCCTGACTTCGATGAAAGTGATTCATTCGTCTTTTCGGGAACAGTATTTGAAGTATCCGTTGCTACATCCATTTCAGAAACGTCATTTTCTTTTGGCAAGACCGTTTTATTGGGTATGTTTAATGCTGATTTTTCCACAACCACTACCTTAACACTTTTGGCGCCAAACTTTTTCTTTTTGAAGTTTGTTGATAATCGATCTTTTTCGACTTTGTTTGCAGCTGCTACAAGAAGATCAATCGGCTTTTTTGGATCCAATGTTGCAGCCGGGGGAGACTCCCTCCCCAAGGAGGGGTCCATTGCCAAAGAGGCAGAAAAACTGTTAAAAAACTTACCCCTAATGAAGAAACTAACTAATTACACTAAGATAATAAAAAAACTAGAGTCTAGAGTAGTATTTACAAATTATACGAATAAAAACTAAATAAATGAAAATTGTGAAAATTTTCGTGTACTCCTTCTTTTCCCGCCAAACGAAAAAAAACTTTAATTAGGTAATACGCACGGTTTATCGAACGGTACTTTTTTAAATCTTAGCAAAGAGTTTTTATGGCAGAAAAGTGGTCAACATTTTATAAATAAAATTAACTTTGGGAGATAAAGTATAATAAAATAAGCATTTAATTCTTTGATTTAATTAATTTTTACAATAAATTACAACCATTTATCTGTAACAAAATTTAGTTTATTAGTAATACTGGCTGGTTTTTTGTGCTTTGCCTTAAAAAAAAAGCGCTGCGCGATATATACTAGGTAATCAGGGGTACGTTCAGAGCCGCTCGATCGATCGAAATTTAACCTGGTTAAAAATTATATTGCCCGTTCGGAGACACCTGGCAGACGAAATTTCGACTAGGTTAATTTTTATCCGGCCCGTTCAGAGGCGCACCGGAAGTGAAGTTTTATCTGACAACAGCTAAGGTGCACGTATTGTTTTAATTTTTTAGCTATTTCCTCGCAAATATGTTATAAAACGTCGTACGACATGCGTGCGGTTTGATAATTACAGCCTCTGCTTTCTTGTAGCCCTCGCCTACGGCTCGGGCTAGCAATATCGCCTCGGCTGTGACTATCAACGCACCGCACTTGTATCGTAATGTACTATTAATGAAATATAAATTGTTCAATAACTCTTCAATCTTTACGTTAAAGATTTATTTACAAAAACTGTTTATGTTATAAATAATATTCAGATTTTATGTAAGTAGTACAGAATATCTAAACAGTGGTACATAAAATCGTAATAAGAGTAGATAATTCTAACAAGTAATATTTAATATACCTGCTACAATTTCAGCCAAGACGAATATTTCCTAGCGTAAAGCCTCCGTCGGTAGTTACTTGTATCAGATGAGACAAAATGGGAGGTGACAGGGCCTCGCAATACGGGCAAGCTCTTATCTAATATTGGTTTAGGTCAGTGCCTACTAAGTGTTTCTGGGAGACCATCTTTACCTACGAAATATTTTATAAGTAGGTATATTATAAGTAAGAATGTATGTTCATAAGAGTTTGGGCTAATAACTCCCTAGCTATTGTTTATAATGTGGGTACATTATAAACAAAAGCTAGGGGTTTATTTATTTAGTAGAGAGCTACTAACTAGATTTATTTTGGATTTATTACTTACATAAGTTTAGAGAACACCTTGTGAATAAGGTCTGTGATTCATTGCTACTGTTAGTAGCTATACCTATAAGTTATGTTCCTAGGTTAAACTTAACCAAATACCTACTTCAAAAGATACACAATTTAGAACTTTGTAGAGTTTTTTTTTTTTACATTGTACATGTGTCTGTAGTTATACAACAACTAAAACAATTGAAAAACACCCTTGTTTGCCTCAAAAAGCATCAAGTTATACTATAAACTAAACTTCACTAGCAAACAAAACTGACAACTACCCACATATCAAACTAGTTTTTTTACCCAAAAGATCCTTAAACATAATCTATATTTGAGTATGAAAAGCATATCATGACAAACTATTCCTCATGGTGCCAACCGCTATAAATTAGTGGAACGAAAACAAACATTACATAAAGACGCCGCGCGCCGCCGCCATGCTGATGACGTCAACAAGATGGCTGCTCCATTGATAAACCGTCATGGCGGAGGGAGAGAGCGCGCAGGCCCGCTCTATACAACCATTGATACAGAGCTTTTGGCTTCTTTATAAGTTGCGATACGACAAGATTGCTGTTAATTGAAATAATGGTAAAGCCTGGTAGATGCTGTTTGTTGCGCTGCTCGAAGCATAACCTAGATTGCAAGTTTAGAGGAATGTATACTTTCTGTAAACTTCCCTGAAACCATTTTATTATAAAATCAGTATTAAACTAAACATAAAATTAAAATTAGGAGTGTAGCATATTTTTATTTCTAATGTTTCTAAGGACAGTTATTTTCCATGAAAGTCAGTCACTTCATTATTAGAATACATCTCTACATAACAAAAGAAAATACTTACATAACTGTTGATTTGATTCACGCAATATCAATTTTCAAATACATCATACAAAACTACAGGAAGTTTCTTTGCAAGTTCCTCAATTTTTGGTATATATATTTAGATTATTTTAGATATTTATAAGTTCCTCAATATACACCCAAGAATACTCGTGAAATTAAAATCGCGTAGACTAAAAATTTCTTTACAAGAGCAAGGCTCTCGTGCATTAATATAGGCTGAACTAGATGCCGCCCTAGCCTCAGCCGGCCCGGACGTGAGCGCGCGGGTCTAAACTAAAGCGCGCCAATTTCAAATTCGAATTTCGAACTATATATTTTTAAACATCGTGTTTCGTTCATGAATTATTGAAAAGGAGTCCGAAGTTAAAATAAACTTTTTGGAGGGCTGTTATTGATTTGAGGATTTGGTAAGTGATTTTAATGGATGTTTATGGTACTTTATTTTAAAATTTATAATTTTATTATTTATTGTAGATTGTAATTAAATTTTCAACAATTTTTTATTGTCGGCGAATATTTTTAGGAAATTTAGTAAAAAGCTATTAGGAATTTATGTTTTACCATAAGTGTTAGGTAAGTATTTATTTTATTTATTCCAATAATTTTAAAATAAAATCAAATAAATATGTTATAAATAATATGACATTGTAAAAATGTTACCCTAGAAATCAGGTGTCCAATTTCAAGTACAATATTTTCGTGCGTTCTTCTGTGCTACGAACGCTACGAAGCGTAGCAATGTGCTACGGCTACGAGTTTCGCTACGGGCGATAGATAACCGCTCTGCATGAAAATTTCGTTATATTTCAGGGATATTTTTGAACTCTCAGGTTTTGTAAACGTACATAGAGTGAATAAGTATAATATTTAAGTCAATTTTCTATTGTAAATACTAAATATGACTAGCACTGGACTTCCTTCTAATAAATTGGATATTTGATATTGGCTTCGATTCTCGCCGTCCAGTTACTAATTCTAATTCTTAGTAGCGCTGTCACTTTTTGACATTTGACATTAGAACAGGATAGCAAATAAACACATGATTTTGACGTTCCTAATTTGACATAATTATAAGCTGGTTTAAATAAGAACCGAGCATAGAGCATATCCCTTTTTTTTACATCAAATAAGCAATCTAATGTCAGATTAGGAAAGTCAAAGTCATGTGTTTATTTGCTATCCTGTTCTTATTTCAAATATAAGAAAGTGACAGCGCTACTAAGAATTAGATTTAGTTACTGGACGGTGAGAATCGAGGCCAGTTAGCAATTCAGCGTTCCAAAAGACACGACCTAACTGATTAAGTCAATACCTGTCATTTTCTATTATGAGAGAACAGAGAAGGACATAAATAATGGTAATTTAGCTAAGTTGTATAAAACTTGAAATTTTAATGACGATTCAAGGGTCTGATTGAATGATTGATCAAAAGGGGACTTAGGCATTCAAGTTCGATTGAAGTCAAAGGTATAATAAATTCAAATGTTTTGATAAATGAGCCACCACTGAAGGCGAAGCTTGTATTAAGCTTGGAATTTACCTGCATAATATTTAATACAATTATTTGCTTTGAAATATCGGAAGATATATTGTTATAAAAAGATTAATGAAAAGATTAATGAACGTGGATGAAGCAAAAGAAGTATGTAAGGATCGAAGCAAGTGGAAAGATGTGGTCTCTGCCTACCCCTCCGGGAAAGAGGCGTGATTATATGTATGTATATATTGTTAAGATACCAATTTCAAGCCATTTTTTTTTGTGATTGTGTTTCTAAATGGACTGGAATTCTACAGACAGTCAGACCAATAGAATTCTAAACAAAGTGTAGGTATAATTATTGTTTCTGTTGGTGTTGTACCTATTAAGACTTTTTTTTCCTGAAAGATTACAAACAAGTATACGGCCTACATGGGAAAGCGGTAACCGTAACTTCGGACCGCAGAGGCATGCCTCTGATCATCATAATGCAGAGGCATAAACTGTTCATTTGTCGACACTGTAGCAACTTTTATCTCACCCTTTTTAAAGAAAACCACATTATTTTACTGTCATACTTCTGTCCTATAAGCAACCCACACGAATCAGCTCCGCATTCATAATATATCAGTACAAGAACGCTATGGCTCTCAGGTTTATATTTAGTTCAGATCGCTGTCATATATAGTGCACACTCGTGTCTTTCCGGTAGGGATGGGAACAGAACCACCTGTCACTGATATTATCAGATCGATAGTTTATAAATTGTATATGATCGAGTTTGACTTTGTAACGCCGTATTGGATTCAAAGGGTAATACGGTGATTTAGTTAGTCAGACTTTCATTAGAGCATATTTTTTATTGAAGGTTATTTAAAAAAAACGGGTTTTGGGTGTGTGTGTGTGTGTGGTGTGTTCTACTAATAAAACAATACAACTTTTTTCAATATATAAAATGTTCCCAACCAAATATGCCAGCTAATCAATCATAGTATCCAATATCTGTGTTCATATTTATTGGGGAAAGTTGTTCAGTATATCACACCCTTACATTTAATTTAAAAAAGGGTTTATTTACGGAGAAACAACAAATGATTATAATAAAATGGTTGCCAAATACTCCGCTGATTGATTATCAAACAAATTTTTGTGGGCAGCCATTTTTGTTAATGTGATTTGGATGTTTTATCGTAAAACATCAAATATTATGCTTTTTTAAATTATGCTTTTTTAACACGAATAACGCTTTACTTTTGATGGATGACAAATTGGTGTTTTATCACTTTTGTCAAAGAAAAATTTGCACTAAACGAGTATTTGATTGAGTGCAGTTCTGCTCGAACTAATCAAAAGCTAGAATTTACATGTTTATTACAGTCGTTTAGTAGCTTAACGAGCTTGGCAAATTATATGCTTCATTTAAATGCTGAGACGCGGCAAGTTCAATAGTTAAATTAAATAAATAAGTTCATCGAACGTTTGTTAGTGCAATTTAGATTTATTTCCAAGTGAACAGGTGCAGATTTAAAACAAATAAACTTTGGAATATTTCATTAAAGTTTGAAGAAAAATATCATTGTTATTAAGAATTTATTCGGTTTTTAATACGACGTTTGTGATTTTAAACAAACAGATTTTATAAGAATGTTTCTATCTTTTTCCTTCTTCTCTTTCCTTCTTTCTGTATAATAATACATAAATCATCAGCAAAGATAGAGAAGACGAGAGTGTGTATAATCCTTATCTCTTTGGCAAATTATAGTGATGTAGGGCCAATATAATTTTCCATATTTTACACATGTGCATTGGGAAAAAACAGGACGACATAATTACATATACAAAATTTAAGTGATTAACTTTACAGATGTACTCTTTATTCAGTAGTCGAAGTACGATCGATACTTTAAAATATCGCCTCATCACTATTAAACGCGGGTTTATTTGTTTGTTAACTTCATTTCAATCTGATCGATAGTCACGAGTACGTTTTCAGTGAGTTTATTTTCAGAAGCATTCGGTGAAGCATGACAAAATGCCCACAGATGTAGAAATATCCGTTCATGTTTTACTTTGAGTAATGTTATCTTCTAAAAGGAAGGAAATAAAACATGTTTTAGTGAAGGTGCTAATAGTACGTTCAATATCAGTATGTTCCCGTCCCTACGTCAACAATACGGGTATGTCTGTTTGTTGACAGACCAATCCAATCAGTGCGCTACATTTCCGCTGAAGGGGCTATTTTTAGCTTCTTTCATGGAAAGGCTTGATAAAGGATTGAAGCTGTTGAAGCAGCTCCTTTTACAGAGTTATAGAGTACATTGAAACTTTGTACCATGGGAAAATATAATAATTTCTACTGGGTTAACATACTTATGCCCTTTTCATGCGGACGGTTTATTTAAACGATTGCATTTCATTGACCAAAGCACTAGGCTAGGGTATTTTTTCCCGCGGTAAAACAGCTGATTCCTACGGCAAACAGGGGCTATTTTTAACTTATTTCATGGAAAGGCTTGATAAAGTATTGAAGCTGTTGAAGTAGCTCTTTTTACTGAGTCATGGAGTTATGAAGCGTGGGTTTTAGAAGAGAGTAATCCCTTGTAAGTTGGAAAAAGTTTTGTTTTTTCTTGTTCTTTTGTCGTGTGGGTTGTAAGCTCAGCTCTTTTCTTCTACTATATTAGTGTTTGAGTTCTAAAACCGTTTGATATGGTTTTGTAAGTGAAGCTGTACAAAGTAAAGCACAAATTTCTTTCTTGACTGCCCATCAGCCAACATTTTGTTCTGATCAAACTGGAGAAAATCTCACAGTGAATCATAATTTTAATTTATCTATATCAGTATTCTATACTATTATTATAAAGTATGCTTGTAACGAATAACTAAGTTGTAACTAACTTGTAACAAATAAACTACTGGAAAGATTTAAAAAATTGTTTCACCATTAGAAAGCTACGTTCACCCTGAGTAACATAGGCTACTTTTAATAGCGGGAAAGTACATCATTCCCACGGGAAAACTTATTAAGCAGCGGGTGATATTAGGATTAAATTATAAATTACACCTAAGGGCTAGGAAGAGGGTCAAAGGTTTCATAAAATCTAATTTAGCTACGTCTGACAAAGTTCGGGCTTATGTGAGAATTCTTGTAAATAACCTTTCTTATAAATATGAGAAGTAAGTAATTAAAATTTCGCCGCGGGCTGAGTGAGTGCACTGTCAGTGCTAAAATCCTCAAAAACCTTTCTTATCTACATAAATAACCTTTCATATTAACCTTGCTTATAGGTATTTAAGATATCTTAATCATAATATAATTGAAATACCTAGCATTTATAAAAGCGCGAGCAAATTTTGCTTGTCAAATTCAATTTGTGAAAATAAATTAATAAGCATGTTTAATTTTAGCATAATTATTCTGAAAGTTTAAAATTTCGTACAGCAACTCAACATAATTGAGCTTTAGGAGTTTATTTTACGAACTGAACCAACGTAACCTTAAGAATTATAAACAACAATTGAAAGCTAATCATAACTTCAACATTTATAGCTACTTTACCAAAAATATATTTAAATGTTTATACTTATCGAACATCATATTGTCGAATATGATAACATATTAAATATGAGAAGTAAGAAATTAAAATTTCGCCGCGGGCAGGGTTTGAACCTGCGACTTTTGGATTGTCGTTCCATCGCTCTGCAAACCAAGCTACCGAGGTGGTAGTCAGAATGGCGAAATTAATCCTTACTAACGTAGCACTCACAGTGCTAAAATCCTCAAAAATATGACAGAAGTAATATAATACTTATAGTGGCATTTTGAGAAGTAATTTGGGTAGGATTGTGTGTCAGCTTATGGCCATTGGGGCTCGTATTTATAAAGTGATCTCAATAGTGAGAGCACTATAAGTACGGATTTGACAGGTCATTTTGTACTAAAATGAAATTTGTGTTACTAACTCAAACTCAAGAGCTGATTAATAAAACAGCCCTAAAAGCCATTCGTCTTTTACAAAGTATGCCTCACTTTATTCTATTAGTACCTATAGTTTGAATAGCATTCCTCTTCAAATATGGATAATCACGTTAAATTGCAGTAATTAATATTTTGAGAGGTTCAGATAAATTCATAACTTAATTAGTAAGCAACTCTTTCAATATACTCAGTTACCTAATACTCTCATTTTCAATTGTTTTTCAAACTTATTAACTGTAATTCATGAAATTAAGACTTGCAAATTTTAACCACTAATTCTTACTCAAATCGTCTTATGACTCGGAGTTTACTGACTTACTGTGGTAAACAATAAGCTACAATATTATTTGCAAATGAAGTTTTAACTATCAATTGGTAAGAAAAGTTATAGAATCTTAATTATTATGTCGTGCAAACAATGTTTAATACTCGTAGCATTACCTACATTTTATGACCCACTGGATGGACGTTCGGTGCCGGATTCACTATCATCATTGTCATAAAGCTTTTATTTTAAAAGCTATGTAGGTATTGAGTTGCCATTCTCGTTTTCGTTTTTCCCGCCAATTCGCGCGTGTGCTCAGCGATCCTCCATTTTGTTTTGACAGGTAATATACTTCACACGATTATGCCATCAGCCATCATCACCATCACACATAAAACTGGGAGCACTCATAAAATCTGGAACGCGATGAAACGTGTGCTTAAAACTTTGTATAGAGGTATAGCTTTTTAACAGATTTGTAGTCTATACGATTGTAGGGAGTAATTTCTACAAAAATGGGACAGGTAATTATATATTGGGGTGAAATCGCGGAATGAAAAGCTATGATTGCTTATGTTTGTATTTTTATTTTTGAAAGACAAATACTGGGTGTAAGGGATAGCGTTCCGCAAACTGATAGGGGTTGCTCAGTCAACGATACTGAACAACTATCACCAGGTTTTTTTTTTCCGGAAATTTAAAAAAAAATTGCTGTTCCATAAAAATTGTCTGATCGAGCGGGTCATTTTGTATAAAAAAGTTTTTTTTTTCATTTCCTAAAAAAAATCCTGGTGGTAGTTTAGTTAGGTTGTTTAGTTTCGTTGTCTGAGCAACCCCTATCAGTTTGCGGGACGCTGTCTCTTAGGCCCTTATTTATAAACAGCTCTCAAGAGTGACAGCGAGTTTGAGTTCGTATCAGAAATGTCATTCCAGTAAAAAATTACCTGTCAAATCCGCACTCAATATTGCTCTCAATCTTGAGATCGCTTTATAAATACGAGCCTTACACCCCTATAGTATGGTACATTTAATAAAATTATTAGTAGGATAATAAGTGAAATTAACTAAAAACTTAAAAATAAATGTAATCTTCCAAAACTCTGCAACAGAATTCGATCATCATTCAAATATTGCCATCCTTTGATGATATCATCCATTTTTCCATTGTTTGGCAAATAAACGAAGAAAGGAAACAAGAAACAGAGTTTTCTTCAAGTAAATATCACAAAGTGGATATTTTAATATTTATCAGGCACTCTGCTTCCCGGCTCTTTCTTACGTGAAATTCTTTGAACATTATTGGCTTAGGGTTAATTTCAATAAAAATAAATCTCTTCATCATAAAATAAAATAAGGTATTTATTATTATATCAAGACATCAACTGTGTGAGACTTAAATTATTTGTTCTTATAATAGACGATGATTCAGTGTTTTTTTAAATAATAAAAAAATATTTAGACTTATTTACTACGGCGTAGCAAGTAGGTACGTAGCAAAGTTCTACGAATTTCTGTAGCACAATCAATAAAATCGTCTTTCGGCTTTTAAAAATTTTTGAGTTCGATTTGATAAATTCGAGGTCTCCAACCACTTTTCCTACCGACTGTAGATAGATACATTAGTTGAGAACTGTGCTAATGGCTCTTACAAATGTAAGTACAGCGCTTGTAGTGTCAAAAGCTTTTAAGAGCCTGTTCACACTGCCAAGACTTACTCCTTGCGAGGTTGTCATACCGATTTTAATATAACCATAATTTTCTTTGGTATAACGATGATTTCAGTAAGAGAGATGGTAAAGATTTTAAAAATTAATTCTGCTTATGGTATCTAGCTTACTCTACATCTGTAGTTATGTGCCTAAGCGTCACTTGCGTGGGTTGTGTCACGTGAATGTAGCTCTCGATGCCTGACATTGCTGTTGTATTAAGCGTGGTCTCTGTACGAGTTCTAACACTCTTGTGCTTCGAGCTTTGTTGCACGCGTGGGTTGTGTCACGTGAACTTGGCTCTCGACGCTTGAACGCCAAGTTCACTTAATTGCATTCGTGCAGCTATTTCTTTGTGGTGCAGAGTCACAGTAATTGCGTATTAAACACTCGTCCGGCTTTCATGTTCCTGACCTCATTAATTCCATTATTATGGGTCGTATTTATAAAGAAATCTCAAGATTGAGAGCAATATTAAGTGTGGATTTGACAGTCCGTTTTGTACTGAATTGACATTTCTGATACAAACTCAAACTCGCTGTCAGTCTCAAGAGCTGATTATAAATACGGGCCTATGTTGTGGTTGTCTATAATTATATTGTATTATGATGTACATTAGAGTTATTGTGGTGGTTTTCAAAGGAATCACCCGAATGTGGCGAGAATGGATAATACAATATCAAATGTATCGATATTTAGTATGTATAAATTTGACAAAATATATTTATAATCCCTCATAATTATACTTATCTATTTCACATCTTATTTAACTTTGCAGTGACCTTTTTACCCGACTTTTAAGGAAGAGTTATGTATTCGTACATTATAAGCTATATAACAAACTAGCTTTTTGAGCCGCAGTTTCACCTGCAGCTTAATAAGTCTCCCGTGAGAATCAGATATTTTCCCCCAGTAAAAGTAATTTATGCTACTAAGGCCCGTATTTATAATCAGCTCTTAAGAGTGACAGCGAGTTTGAGTTCATATCAGAAATGTCATTTCAGTACAAAACGACCTGTCAAATCCATACTTAATATTGCTCTCAATCTTGAGATTGCTTCTTATGGCAACAGAAGTTTTGAAATTAACCCAGTATTTTTGAGTTTATTCGTAACAAACATACGTACATATAAAAATACAAACCTTTTTTATAATATTAGGATAGAAAAATATAAAGCAGTTATTCGCAACCATTGAAAATGTAGCTATGAAAATAGTATAATAATAAGTACTTTTATCTATAAAGCATAAAATAAAGTAGTTAGTCTTCTTCCATGCTGGACTGGGAGTGAGAGAAAAACATAGAATGTGCCAGCTGCATCTCCTCCCGGGCATGCTGTAGAAATCAGCTAAGGGATATGAGGGTTTCAGTATTGTAATTTAGGCGATGGGCTGACAACCTGTCACTATAGCAATATACAGATCCATCTGGAATAACCCTCAACATTTGTCAGACGTGGCGGAACGACCTTTGTGTAGGTCGTTTACGCTCTGCCTACCCCATTAGGGATAAAGGCGTGATTATATGTATGTATGTATGTAAAGTCGTTATTAAACACGGGATACAAAAGTTTTCCTGTCAATATTAGCTGCAGAGAGCTCCACATTTTTCCTGAAGTAACTAATATGAGAAGTTCACTCAAAGGCTTGAGCTGTTTCATATGCAGCGCAGAAACGCCCTCTGGCGGACGAACGGGTGGGACGTGGTTCAACGGAAATCTATTTTTATCACAAACATGGAAAAGAGCATATTTACCGTCGAAACTTTTATTAAAATGGAAAAACGTAATTAATATTTCAATATAAAATGTTTTTGAATGTAAAATTGTGTTAAATTTAACTTGGTTTAAGCTATGAGCTTACACGACATCTTTCACTTCTACCTATACCTAATAAATCCATTGAAAATTCGAATCTTCACCTAATGGGCGCTTTTCCACTAGACGGCACTTTAACGGCAACAGCGACGGCACGGTACCGTTGACGATATCGTAGGTGAAATTATATGACACGCTTTTCCACTTGCCGGCACGGCACCGCACCGTCACGGCATGTCATCGATTCCCATAGATATTGTCATGTGATCGTCGCCGTGCCGTCGCCGTTGCCGTTGACGTGCCGTCTAGTGGAAAAGCGCCCAATCTAAGTTGCTTTAAAAATGCTTGTTCTTACAATCCATTACCATGATTACTATTAGGCCTAATCGCCAGATTGAAGACAGGAAGGTCACCGGTAACCATCGTTTTCCTATTTGGCCTTCCATCGATTCCACTCGACCCTAATGACCAGCTCTAATTGCTTCCGTCCTCGAGAAATTGAAAGTCATTGCGACCTCCAAATATTTCTGCTCAGTGGAAGCCATTAGAGTTTTCCTTATTTGTTAAAAACATACATACATACATAAAATCACGCCTTTATCCCTTATGGGGTAGTCAGAGCAAAAACGACCTAAACAAAGGTTGTTCCGCCACGTCTGACAAGTTTTGAGGTTTATAATATAGCCGATGATTATGTATATTGCTATAGTGACGGGTTGTCAGCCCATCGCCTAAATTACAATACACTGAACCCTCGATTCCCATAGCTGATTTTTACAGCATGCCCGGGAGGAGATGCAGCTGGCACATTCTATGTTTTTTTATCACTATCAGTCCAGCGTGGAAGTAAAAAATTCTTTGTTAAAAAACCTTGAGATATGTAGTTACAGGAACAGTTTTTCAAAATAAACAAAGGCTCGTATTTATAAAGCGATCTCAAGATTGAGATCAATATTAAGTATGGATTTGACAGGTCGTTTTGTACTGAAATGACATTTCTGATACGGACTCAAATTCGCTGTCACTCTTGAGAGCTGATTATAAATACGGGCCTAAATTGAGTTCAAGAACGCCGCTGAAGATTCGTCTCTGAGTAGGTTTCTACGCTACACCCGCGAGAAGATGGTGCTATTCTGATATTTCTGACCCGATACCACACTTTTTATGTAGCCTGTAATATGTCCTACTGCAAGGCAAAAGCTTACCCTCTTTCACGCCATGAGGAAGACGTATAAGGCGTTGTTCAACTCGAAAACCCAATCGATAAGAAGAAGACTATAAGATATGCTCTGAAGCAGTTAGCGCGTAGCTAGGTATTTAGAGATATAAAACGACTATACTTAGGCTCGTATTTATAAAGCGATCTCAAGATTGAGAGAAATATTAAGTATGGATTTGACAGATCATTTTGTGCTGTAATGACATTTCTGATACGGACTCAAACTCGCTGTCACTCTTGAAAGCTGATTATAAATACGGGCCTTAGATCGAAATCCGCGGGGTCACCGTTATCAAAAGAATGGTTATGCCCTTGGATCCGGAAGTTGCGACTGCTTGCGTGATTCAAAAAAATATTTATTCCGCGGATTCCGATCTATAAACGACAACCAACTTTTTATCAGCTTTTTGTGGATCAATGCAGACCATGTCACATCTACTAGAATGTAGTCAGTGCCCCAACACCTGCACACTACAGCATTGTTTGTGGCATCATACAGGTCCTGTATGATGCCACAAACAATGCTGTCGCCGTGGCAGAGCACTTGTCAAAACACATTTAATTGAACCATCGACACGACAGAAGAAGAAGACAGCTTTTTATCAGGCGGATTACATAATTGGGTACTTGACTGGGTAGCTTAAAAAATTCAAAACGTTTATACTTAAAACTGGTGGCTAAAAATATTGTGGATTTCATTCATTCAAAAATGCACATTTCGATTTTAACAATCGAATTAAAAGTATATAAGTTATTGATTTGATTAGTCAATATTTACTAAAATGTAACGTCATAATTTACTATTTTCATACAAAAAAGCGTTTTTGACATTTTATAAAAAGTTGCTGATTTGACTAGTTGGAAAGTAGCCAATTCTAATTCCTACTTTATATTAGACAAAATCTCTAACACTGTGAGGCCTAAAAGAGCTTCTAAAAATAAGTAATGGAAAGAGTAAGCTTCTTTCACAGCCTTCAGGCAAAAATATTTTTGCTAATTAAAAGGATTTTCTCGTTTGATGTGAGTTTATTTTAGACCGGGCTTAAAGTTAAGCCAAGTTTAGGGAAAAACTTTAAATAATACTAAAGTTATTTTTGTGCTTCTGTTGGAATTTTCGGGTTATTTATAAAGCTTCAGAGCTGATTTGGAACCCTTATCAATCCTTGTTATATCTGTCTGTCCATTTAAGGGTTTTGTAGAATATTCACATCAAATTGATATAGGTAAGTTTTATTCATTTTTATAGGAGCTTATTGTAACCACAAAGATTTCAAAGTATGTAATCTAAAAGAAAAGTGTCTATTGTGCAGAAAATTATCTTAGACACTAAGTTTTATTTTAGTCATGATAATAATAATCTTAGTTGCTGCCACTTTTTCTTTGCTTTAAAGTTAGAATTTATTGAATCTCTTTTTTGTGGCAACAGATGAAGATATTAATACAAAACGAGTCTTAATCACATTAGATTACAACTTCTTTGAGAATTAATACTTGTAGAAAGTCTCAAACTTATTAACAATTGGACAAATTAATAAAGAGTTCACATTTAAAATATATTTGAATATCTCATGTAAATTAATCAAGTAGGTACTCTCTCTCTCCTTGGCAATTATTATTCCCATCTGATGGTGGGGCCTGCCTTCTTTGTTTTCTCTTTCCACTTCGCTCTATTTGACGTGTCTAACTCAGTAACTCCGCAGGAACTAAGGTCTTTTCGGACCACATCTAACCACCTGGTCTCCGTCAGACCCCCTGCTACATAATAGGTACTATTACAGAAGGTGCAGTGCAGTTCTCTCGAAGCTAAAGTTATAGAATCTAACTTCATAATTTGTTGAGTCAGTTAGTATCACGTTAATATCAAGTTACAGTCGGTGAGACAGCCTGCTTGGAGATTTACTGCGTCATGTTTTCTATTCTATTATGCGTATATCGGTCAAATGGAAAAAAGTTAGAAATTATAAACGTAGGTAATGCAATACTTTTGTCAATAGTAATACGAGTACACATCACATATCTTGAGCAATTTTAATAAATATTCCTGAAAATAAGGGTTATGTGTAAAATTAAAAAATACTTCCTCTCTCAAACAGATTTCTAACTTTGGCAGTACCTATAGTTCTCAAAGTTGGAGTTATAGAATCGTACTAACTTTATAATTGGTTAAGTCAGTGAGTAGTAACAAGTTATAATTCGGCGAATGAGTCTGGCTGAAACTTTACAGTGCTATGTTTCAGTTTCAGTCAGATTGCGGAAAGTTACAAGCGAGATACAAATCATTTTGTTGTTATTTTCAGCTTTAATTAAAAAATATGATAATATTATCATGTTATGTAGATTTTTTTTTTTTTTTCATATCACTTACATTTTATGAATGACCTTAGGTATAAATGACTAGTAACCTCACGTTCGATTGCGAGGGAAATAAATTTAGCAATATAAGTTTTATAACAACTTACAACCACTGTATATAACATCATAACATCATGTATATGTCATGTATGTAACATCAAACTAAACAAAAAACTGAGTCAGGCTCGTCCTTTAACTAGCCTATATAATTAAACTAACTGAGTTATTGTAATAAAACGTGGTATCTATTTCATGCATAATTAAATTCTACTTATTATACTAACTAACCACTGAGGTATCCCCTTTGTGGGATTATTTGTAAGATTTTCAGCCATCAGAAACCATTAAAACTCTGCCTATATAATGGTAGTATAAAAAATTTGGTAAATAAAATGAAACAAAACATCTCACAAATCGTTCGTTTATCTCTATATCTCCAACATAAAGAGCTGCCTGTCACAATACTTATCCCCTTTTAGGAGGACGTACAACTTGGAGCCTCCGAATGAGTTTGACAAGCCCTTCACACTCAACCTGAATGGGTACAAGTGCTAGGTACACATCGTTTGGATTAATGAAGTGTAATTATGATGAGAATGTAGTACCTACTTAATTTTTTTTTTTTTTATGTTTAAAGGAACTATAATAAGTTGAATTCCTAAGAAAAACAAAAGAAAATTGTATCTGTTTTTCATGTATATCTGCTGCGCGCAGTCCAACTTGAAATAGTATTTAATATACTCCGTGAAATAAAATATGGGCTAAAAAAGATGGTAAGATATGACGTGAAAGCACTTCTTCTGTCTCTATTTAGTGCGCCAGAAGCTATGAAATGTTTTAGGCATTTGCCTTTCAACCTGTTGGTAATTTCTATTATTAGCATACACCTATTAGCATTTACGAATGACGTCATAGTATCGATCGTACCTTCATTATTTTACGATCTAAATATACACGTGTAACGTGCTTCGTTAATTTCGGGAAGTGTCTTTACGCTAATTAAATTATTATATGACTGTTTGCCACTTCATTTCGTATAATAATTGTTGTTATTTCGCTTGGTATAAGAATACTTATTTACATAATGTTTTTTGTTTACTAACATTCTACCTATCTGCTCATTAATCATGTTTATATAATTGTCATAAGAAAATAGGTAGGTACTTCGTGAATGCATTCTGGACAAAACTTTAATTTATTTTTCTGGAGTTAATTTATTTCTTAGCATTTTAACTCACCGACAGATTAAATTTTCATACAATTTTGCAAGAGCCAAAATTTACGACCGTCAAAGGAATTTCACCTCATTACAATTCTAAATTCTATAACTTCTCTTGTAGTATAAGCACGTTTTATGACGTCAGAGGTATCGATCCCTATCGGGCTATCTATCTCTTTCTTCACGCCCCATTGAAGATCCGAACGGATACCTGAATAAACCCTTAAGGACTGCCCGTCCAATAAGTATTTGATGGAGGTTCTAGATAAATGCATGGAAAGAAAATATATTAAAAGAAAATGTACCTTTATTAGTTAGGCAGGTTTATTTAATTCTTTTCTAACAACAACGCAAACAATTATTTGATAACAAATAAACAAATAAAACAGAAAATAGATATAAATAGGCTCTATAGGATAAACGAAACCCATTTTATAAAATTTAATAAATAATAAATATTTGAAGACTGTATTTTGGACCGCAAAGTTTTTAGAGTTCATAAATCAATGTACATAAACAAAAATCAATGTCACATTTCTACATAAAATCAACCTCTATCACTTACGGTATAAGATGAATTTTGCTTAAATACCTTTATTGCTGAAATACCGAGGACTTATATTTTTAAGATTTTTTTATTGTTCCCAAAACACAACATATCTTTTATCCTATTCCTACATAAATAGGGTCAATTCTGTGTAGGTGGACATCTTCAAATGTTAACCAGGGACTTGTTGCCCAAGGAAATATCTTTAGTACATCATTGAAAGAAACCTACACGTTGACCTTTCATCTAACAATATCAAAGGGATAACATTTGTATTTTTATATTTAACCATAATAAAATAAGGGTTCGGGAAGTCCGAAGGAGGTAAATGTATTTATAAAACAGAATATCTCAGGGCGAATATATGTAAAAATAACAGTAATATTTCAAAATACACACATATATAAGGCTCGTATTTATAAAGCGATCTCAAGATTGAGAGCAATATTGAGTGCGGATTTGACAGGTAATTTTGTACTGGAATGACATTTCTGATACGAACTCAAACTCGCTGTCACTCTTGAGAGCTGATTATAAATACGGGCCTGAATGTGTGTACCGGTGTACCCGCTTTCCTTCTTGTATAAACCCACGCCCACGCTTATACTCCTACTGGAAAATGTAGATGGTAAAAGGTTTCATTTAAGACGCTTTTAGGACTTTGACAAGTTTTAGGAGGATTTTCAGATGGCTTAGTAGGTATTTTGGATGTCAGCCCAAAACTGCACGCCGAATATCGTGGGCTCACATCCCGGGTGAATGAAACTTTTAGCCTCTTTTCTTTAAACCTTATGTAAACGTAACCCTTAAGTTCTTTATTAGAATTTACGCTAATGAATAGAAGCACGTCAAGTTTTTTCTGTCACCCCCAGGAACCTTTTTGGCATAGTGTGAATAGCGACCCTTATATTTTACGAAAATCATTCGGCGCACGATTAGATCTAAACTATTCGATTCTACACGTAAATACAAACCTAAAACATACTAAGTGATTTTTGTCTAAAGCGTCACATTACTGAGATATTTTCACTTCAAAATTGATTTTTCGAAATTCCGATATCTTTGATTTAAAATATCTCGGTAATGTGACGCTTAAGTCAAAAATCTCTTAAGTATTTTTGATTTGTATTTGTGTGTAGAATCGAATGGTTTAAGTTTGATCGTGCGCCGCGATATTTAAAAAAAAATAAGTCTCTCCATTCACAGTATGCCCGGCTCCATACAAAAAGGTTACATGCCCTTAGCCTTACAAATAACATTAACATCCGTTTCAACAAAACTATTCAAATGTTTTAGGCCCGTATTTATAATCAGCTCTCAAGAGTGACAGCGAGTTTGAGTTCGTATCAGAAATGTCATTCCAGTACAAAATTACCTGTCAAATCCGCACTCAATATTGCTCTCAATCTTGAGATCGCTTTATAAATACGAGCCTTAGACAGTAGTTTACCTACATTATGACAAACCCCCGAGCGAGTCCCTAAGTGACCCGAGTTAACCGATTTAATCCTGATGTGATTCATTACAGAGCCCTACGACCTCTGACAGGGTTCGGGATGATAACGGTTTAAGCAATAACGACTAACAAGCCATTACGACCTCTCGTCAATGTAATTTGTCGTTATGTACTTGGTCAATATAATTTACTCTACACTAATGTAGGTTTTGTAACCACAAGTTATGATTATGACGAGGATAATATGTGAGATGCTCGGGTCAGCACAGGAAGAGTAAATGGTGTTTTTTTTTCGTGCCCAGTTCAGCATGAAAGTCATAAATCAAAATTATAATTCTTGACTTATTCAAAGGGATATTATTGCGTCCTATAAACACAAAATAGAGAGGGTTCAGAAAGCCCGCTCCGGCCGTTCTCGAAAATAACTACCTAAACTGGCTAGACTACCTAGGGTTGCTACTGTACTAACTCCGAATTTTGAAATAGAGTAGGTTAGGTGCTTCATGTTTACACATGTATCTTATTATACCTACATGCCTAAATGGGTAGCAGAGCATTATTTTTTTTCAATGCGTAGCTAACATAACGTGATTATATAGTAACAATCGCGCGACAGCCGGACTGAACGCCTAGTCGAGACTGCCCGAAACGGCCTGTAAACGCAACGTCAATGTGTGCGTGAGCAAAATGGCGCTTAGTTCCGAGTGGACCATCTGTCCGGGCGCGCCGCGCGGCCGTATACTTAATTTGTGCTATAAATGAGCGATCTTTTTTTTATTCCTGGTTGGCGATTTTAAAACAATAACAAATATTAATAAAATTATTTTTAACGGATTTAAGTTGTGATAAAAATATTTTATTTTGATTGACAATGACAAATGTTTGTTTTTTGTACAAATGTTAATAAATAAATAGTTAAAAATATCGTTATGACTTTTGCACCCTTTGCAAATTTTGTTTGTTGTCAAATTTACCTAGCTACGATGGATGAACCACAAAAAACAATCAAAACCTTTGAAACGCTGTACAATCCAGCAATTTATCTATCTTTCCACTTAAGCGTTTATTTGTACAAAACTAATTCCACTTTGATCAGAACTGGGATTGATTCTACGAAGTCATCTCCAGAGAGTTGAGATGTCAGATTCATCGACTAATGTAATTAACAGAGGGGGAATATGAGCTTGCCTTTTAGATATTTTAGTTTAATGCTTACTAGTTATGAAGAACTTTAAAGGTAATTGGCAAGACAAATTATTTGAATACACAAGCTCAAAGAATGTTGATGGTATTAATAGTTTGATAACTTTCAAATAATCTAGTTAAAATCATTTATAAAGCAAAAATTGAGGAGGTGAATATTTTTATGAGTTTTTTTATAGAGTTGTTATGATTAAATTAGATTAGATTAGATTTAGATTAGATTAGATTAGATTTCTTTGTTTCACATTATCAATTTCATTTTTATCATAAAAATCAGCCTGTTTTCACTATTATTGTGATTGCAGGGAGTGACGCGTTGCATCCCGATGTGAACTGACCCTAAGGCGATGAAATATAATTTTTAACTTTAACATTTTATAAAGAATAGTATATTAGGCAACGAGGGAATAAAGCAGTGTCTAACGTCACGGGCAGCATATTGAATCCTGAGCGGAATGAAGGATTCTAGGATTAATTCCCGAGCGCAGCGAGGGAATTAAATCTTTAATTCCTGAGCGAAGCGAGGGAATTATGACAAGAATCCTGAATGTAGCGAGGGATTCAAGTCTGCCCAAGGCGAAGACACATTTATTCCCGAGGAGCATACTATATTTTACACACCTACTGCACAGATTACTTAGACGGTGGCAGGCGTCTGTAAGATAATAAAGCTCAGAAATATACCTAATCATGTAATATTGATACATAAATAAATATTGAAAACATACCAGAAGCAACAGATCCGAAAGTCAATTCACACTCACTGAACTACACTTCACGTTCACAATCCACTACCTACGTATTTTTCCAAAAAACGAATTGATCGTATTTAACATATTCAACATAAATAACAAAATACGATAAAATACTAGTCACAATGTCTTCTGGAGTCAAAATATTAATTTCACTCGACAATTTACGAAATGGAAGTAATAATCAATGAGAGAAAAACTTTTGCAAAATCAAACCGCGTTTTCTTTTTTTTAGTTTCTTTTTTTTATACAAAGCAAAGAGCACATACAGATAACTAGTCATACAGCCTTTTTACACTCGCCGGGAGGCGCAGAAGGCGAGTGTGGCAACAGTTTTAATACACACACAGCCATATTTTTTTTTTCTGAAAATTATTTTCTTAGTAGTTCACATGACATTCCAAATTCAAATCACATAATAACCCTTGGGCTATTAAGGATTTCCATACAACTTTAAATCCCTTGGGATTATTTTCTTGCTTTAAACGCAAGTTCCTTGATACATTATGTTGATATAATAATGCAGAGGTGTGTAATAGTACATTACGATACAAGTGCGGTGCGTTGATAGTTACAGCCGAGGCGATATTGCTAGCCCGAGCCGTAGGCGAGGGCTACAAGAAAGCAGAGGCTGTAATTATCAAACCGCACGTATGTCGTACGACGTTTTATAACATATTTGCGAGGAAATAGCTAAAAAATTAAAACAATACAGCGAAAAGAAAAAAA
This sequence comes from Scrobipalpa atriplicella, assembly GCA_029255725.1. Taxonomy (NCBI): domain Eukaryota; kingdom Metazoa; phylum Arthropoda; class Insecta; order Lepidoptera; family Gelechiidae; genus Scrobipalpa; species Scrobipalpa atriplicella. Next base: position 54,861 of record JARACY010000698.1, on the reverse strand, counting down.
GCGAGGAATAATTTTTACTCGTTCACAAATTAGCAATGCGCGCGCATCCACAGGGGTACGTTCAGTCGACCCAGTTCGATATTTATACCGATCGAATCTTATACTAGTGGGACGCACTGAACGTGCACCTTAGCTGCTGTCAGATAAAACCTCACTTCCGGTGCGCCTCTGAACGGGCCGAATAAAAATTAACCTAGTAAGTAAATTTCGTCTGGCAGGTGTCTCTGAACGGGCAATATAATTTTTAACCAAGTTAAATTTCGATCGATCGAGCGTTTCTGAACGTACCCCAGATTACCTAGTATATATCGCGCAGCGCTTTTTTTTTAAGGCAAAGCACAAAAAACCAGCCAGTATTACTAATAAACTAAATTAATATTTTTTAAATTTTGTTACAGATAAATGGTTGTAATTTATTGTAAAAATTAATTAAGTCAAAGAATTAAATGTTTATTTTATTATACTTTATCTCCCAAAGTTAATTTTATTTATAAAATGTTGACCACTTTTCTGCCATAAAAACTCTTTGCTAAGATTTAAAAAAGTACCGTTCGATAAACCGTGCGTTTTACCTAATTAAAAAAAAAAACTCGTGTGTTTTACAGCACTCGTGCATTTTACATTACGATTACGCTCAAGTACGTAATAAGATACAATACAATATTGAAATTGGTGTAGTAAGAGACCCTTTACGAGCAAATGTGTTATAAAATCTATTACATAATTACAGATGTGAGCTAGGGTTTGGTCAAGTAGTTTCAAAACAACAGGTACGGTCCGACTGTTACATAAATTGTGAATTTGCTGTGTGTTTGATTTTCCATTTGAACACCTGTATGATTTTGATGTTCATTGAATGATACACGTTGCTTAACATGTGATATCCAACGGGATTATTTTTATGTGTAATGTAATTTGTTTTATTGAAGTAATACTTTTGTCAATTTTTAACCATCTTTTGCTTTGTTAACGACACAAGCGACTTAGCATGCCTTGGAGGGCACGCAATCATAGTGCCTGTAGAAAAATTAGGTAATTTGGTCTGCATTATCCTAACCAAACTTGGAGAGTTGTTATAGTGATGATAATATCATCTATATTTTTTATCTCGTCGGAATTGAATCCACGTTAGGCACGAAAAGGTAAATAAATGCAAAAAATATAAGGAGACATCCCTACACAAGGGAGTTCATGAATATCCATTAAAAGTATATGAAATTCACGAGAAAGATATAACTCGTGCTGAAATAAAAAAGTTTATTTTTCTCAGCGCATGAAATACGGTTATACGACCGTAGCACTCCGTAGCTACGTCGTAGCGCTCACGTAGCGCCGTAGCACTCGCGTAGTCCTTTTATTTTGTTGTGTGTGACTTTGTTTCGACGACAGAGATGAAAACCGGATAAGTGCGAGTCGGACTCACGCACAAAGGGTTCCGTACCATCATTTTGTGGAGTCTTATTAATAGGATCCCGTTTTTTACCTTTTAGGTATGGAACCCTAAAAAGTGTAGAGATAATAAAGAATCTTGGAATGTTTTGTTGCATTGAGTTTTGTAGTTTGTAATATTTTGGTAAGATAGATATAGCGGATTTTTCAGTTTAATTTAGTTTAATTTAATAAATTACTTTCAGATTAATGATTGATTAATTTTTATTTACAAACTTTAAAACCAAAACAATATAAATTTTTTTGTGAAAGATTGTTTTATGGTTTTTCTTCAAAAACATTATAGTTCGTGGATTTTTTATAAGAAAACCCGAGGAATATCAGCTCTCAAGAGTGACAGCGTGTTTGAGTTCGTATCAGAAATGTCATTTCAGTACAAAACGGTCTGTCAAATCCATACTTAATATTGCTCTCAATCTTGAGATCGCTTTATAAATACGAGCCTTAATACCGAGTCATATAACGTAGGTGTACGCGTGTTACCGTTTCCTTATTTTTATGCAAACAATTTTACTTACATTTCCATTTTTCCGCCCGGTAAAATGTTACTAAGTAATTATTCATAACTTTTTTCCTTTTTGTTTCGTAAGAAAAATTGAATTTTCCTATTTATGAATAGCAAAGGATCAATAAGTCTTTTTCGACGAACATATACCACATCTGTTATCTGCTATTTCCAAGTACGGAAAAAAATAAAGGTAAAAAATCTTTCACGTCTTTTTATAAAAAATAAAACATTATTAAATAAAATGATGAGTGTTGGAAAATTAGTTAAATTACCAAAACTATTATTTAATTGTGTTTTCATATTTAATAGCCAAAACTTATTTTAGAAACATGTTCTTCTATTAAAAGACGTTAAAAAATTACACTAATGAGGTAAGCTGTACAATAAAATAAAATTAAAGACAGCCAAAACATATTTTATTTATTAAAGATGGTTAATAATTAATATAAATAAAAATAAAATTAAAGCCGTTATAACATATTTGTTTTTAGACATGTTTTTAGTGTGAATGGTTATTTCACATTAATTAATTCGGCTCAATGAATCTCGGCTCTAAATTAATCCATCTAATTCAAACCAAAGTATTAACTTTTGATCTAGAATGTTTCAACTTTATTTAACTCACAAAGCCCAATCTATTTTGATTATTTTAAGCCCTCGGGGTATAATCAGTCATTGTCCATAACTTAATTAAATTACCTGTAATCTGAACGCACCTTTGTCTGAAACTAACAGAAACAAATAACAAGTAAAAGTTTGGGATGAATATGAATAGTCAAAACTAATGAATATTGTTATGTTATTTATAACTATCTAAAGTAAACAGTAAAGGCTGTTTCATTCACAAGTCCTGAGTTTTATTCACACGCAAAGTTGACGGTTTAGTTAGGACAATGCAAGTGTAATCATCTGATTGTCTAACAAGTAAACTAATTCTGTACTTCGGAAGGCATTTTGAGTCGTTGTTGTCTCTTCTGATAGAGGTCGTTAAACAATCAGAGGCAGAACAGGTGTTTTAAAAACTCTAAATATTGGACTGTTTGATTTGCGTCAGAAAAAGAGTAAAAACTTAATTCAAAAGAAATCTATTACTGCTTAAATCCATAAAGTAACATTTTCTCCTGTAGAAATCTGCCCTCACAAACACACACAGACAATTTTTGTACCACCCTGTAATACGGGGTGTAAGGGACAGCGTCCCGCAAACTTATAGGGGTTGCTCAGTCAACGATACTGAGCAACTACCACCAGGATTTTTTTTCAGGAAGTGAAAAAAAAATTTGCTTTTTCATACAAAATGACCACATTGATCAGACAATTTGTATGGAAAAGCAAAATTTTTTTTTCATTTCCTGAAAAAAAAACCTGGTGATATGTGTTCAGTATCGTTGACTGAGCAACCCCTATCAGTTTGCGGGACGCTGTCCCTTACACCCGGTATATCCAATTCCAAATTGTCTGTATCAAGCATTATGTCACAGTCTCAGTAACGGGTCACTATGTCAACAGTAATTGCGCGGCCGAATCCGACACTATCGTGCAAAGGTCGTTAGGCTAACGAGTTTAATGGAAAAACTGGTTGGATGGATTCGGTTACAAAAGAGGTTTTTGTTCACTAGGGCGAAAAAACGGCGTCTGAAATTGCTAATAATTGAGCTAGTCACTTAAAATGAATGACGTTAAGTAATATAATAAGCACTTAATTTAAATTACATCGTACTGGATATACAAATTTAAATTTAAGCCATCAGAATTTTTGAATATAGTTTTAAATTTAATGGCAGTCATTACATTATGTTTTCAAATGGTTGAAAGCATTTTTTTAAAGTATAAACATTTTTTTAAAAGCTCACTGGAAACAATACCAGCTCCTAAAGAATTTTGAAGTTCGCATGCGTTCATTAATTTTCTTTGCCAATTCCTAAAAAGACTAAAGTCGTACTATGCCCTTGGAGGAATCGTGCAACTGTTTATTACCAAACCCTTCGTCATTGCTTGTCTGTTTATGACGTATATTTTATGTTCCGTGCATAGATCGCATTAGGGCTAGGACATCAATCATACGCTACAGGGCCGAACTAAACTAACATAAAGTTTTTTAGGGCGTTGCAGCTTTTTTTATTCGTCTGATGACGATGAAGGAACTCAATTCTGCTGAAAATAATCAGTATTTTAGAAGGACACTTTCTAATGTTTTCTCATTATTTAAATTCAAGAAATTTGACAGTTAAGTCAACACAGCAAAATTTGAAGAAAAGTCAATGGAAATAAACTATGACGAATTGACTTTCATAATTGTATTTTATTATAAGCCTGGTAGAGTCACCCATTGTAAATTACTTTTTTCTTGGACAATAGTCTAAGCTAAGCCATAGCTAGGGTAAGAGTATTTATGATTAAGTTTATATATCCGACCATGAACTAAGTAGTTACCCCATAAAAGGTTTTATTTCTGTCCTTACTTGTATGTAATTTTAAAGTCATCATCATCAACATGAAATGAAATCAATATGTACTTTGTAAAATTGACTATTGAATCTATTTATCTTTCTACACGTGTCTAGCATGTCTGCTTATTTATTTAAAAAGTGTGGCATCAATCGAATCGATATGTCTAGCCATTACAGGCAGAGTGCAGAGGCAGATCTACCTTTATGGCTTAGCTTAGACTATGCTGCAGTTGTTCAGTGTGCACACATCATAAATGACTACAAAATCCCATGACATTTAAGAATTAAATCTGATATTGCCTGAAATATGATATTTCCATTACAACTACAGTTACCACCACACACAGTTAGACCCACACAGCGTTTTAAGACCAGAAAGCAATTAGTTTGGGCAGGAATTGAACCTCCAATATCTGAGAACCGTTCCATTGCAATACCAACAAAGTTAACATTCCTTTCGTGTCATTGTTTTCCCCGTTGAACCGGCTCTGTCGCGACCTTGTACCACGATCGATGTATCCTGCCAAGAGTGTGCAGAAACCCTTATTGTGAAGGGCGCCACACATGTGACCTTGACTAGTTGAGCGATACTTTGAACCCTTACGTATGTGTACCGTGAGGGCCAAGGTAAATAGAAAGGGAAAACGTTCAATGTTCATGAAATAAATAGTATTTAGAAGTTTTAAATAATCGCTTTTCCACTAGACGGCACGTCACCGGCAACGGCGACGGCACGATACCGTCGACGATATCGTAGGTGAGATAATGTATGAAAATCAATGAAATTATATGACACGCTTTTCCACTTGCCGGCACGTCGCCGGCACGGCATGTCATCGATTCCCATAGATATTGTCACGTGGTCGTCGCCGTGCCGGTGCCGTGCCGTCTAGTGGAAAAGCGCCCAATAAGAGGGGAATTTTTATTTTGTTCAATTTTAAATAGTGCATTATGTTCACATTTTTGGGGTGGTTGGGTACATTCTTGATATGAATAATTTTCAATAACTGTTATTCAATTAAGTAAGTAAAATGTCAATAATAAAACTAAACTCAACAGCTACACAGCACAACAGCAACCAGTACACATTTAAAAGCAAAATGGGCGTTTTTTTTTCTCCACCCTGTACATTAACCGAGATAACAGGGTATGAAATATGATTCCCCTGTATAAATGTAATTTCAGCCGGCTGTTCACTGAACGAATGAGGGTGTCGAAGTGCGAGGTAATAAGGTTTTGGTTCCCAGAATCGGTAAAAAGTTTGCCAAGGGCGAACTTTGGAGAAAGAAAATGTGTTCCAGGGTAAATGTTGCGAGGAATTGGTTATCAATACTTTTTTGTTCGAAATATAAAAGGTTATCTTTTGTTTTTTAAATCTGCGAAAATTTCCGCGCGTTACAGTCGTACAAGGATCTTTTGGCGCTTGGGTGACATTGACAGGAGCTTTTTTTGGGCTTCGGTTAACTTTTTCGAGAAGTAATCTACAGGTTTTTCACATCCATCAGTTTGCGTCTGATTAAAAACAGCTCCGATATCCTCTGTAGAGCCTCTATAGAGCCTCTTTAGAGGGTGTTGGAGCCCAAAAAAAGCTCCTGTCAATGTCACCCAAGCGCCAAAAGATCCTTGTACGACTGTACGTTCGGCGGCTATGTCACTCGAGAACGACAAAGGTTTCGTTTAGTGCCACCGACGTATCTGTTCAGGTAGCAATATAAGGAACTAAAATTTGGCTATGATTACACTGACAGCGATTGAAGCCATGACAGCTATGTCATACTGGCGACATAACAACAGAACAGATATATTCGCATTGTAACATCTGTTGCGTCAATGGTAGAACTTCATTGAATGTTTGTTTTAGGAACTAAAACTAATTTAGGCGTATATGTAACACTTCTTCTCTTAAAATCCTGCTAGATTCAATCATAGGGTCGTATTTATAAAGCGATCTCAAGATTGAGAGCAATATTAAGTATGGATTTGACAGGCCGTTTTGTACTGAAATGACATTTCTGATACAAACTCAAACTCGCTGTCACTCTTGAGAGCTGATTATAAATACGGGCCATAGAGAGGCTGTTTAGGCAGTAGGTTGATCTTCAATTTTAGCACCAAATAAAATAAAATAAATATTTTGACATTTTGTGAGACATTTAAAAAAGCAAATCACTTAAACAAAACAAAACAATCAAAATCTTAAATTGTACCGTTCTAACCCATTGCTTAAATAGCTCGAATTCATGATATTTCAGCTGCATTTTAGAACCTCGAAAATGAATAGTCTTTAAGGGTTGGATTGGGATAAAGGGTCTTAAACTCGGGTTAAATTGCCTGCATAATGGATTCAATTTCTCTCGCTCTCGAAACCCGATCGTTATTTGACATTCAACGCCTGTTTAATATTTAAATATACTGGATATATTATTTTTGTATTCATAATAATATCAGTCAAACAAAATGATCGATAGTTTCATGAAACTGAAATAAAATTTCCAATTTTATAAAAGAAAAATATGATATTAAAATAGCAACACTTAGTTCTTCTTTTTTATCTATATTCGAGTATTGGATTGACAAACACTAGTGTGCTATAAAAAAAGACTGGTGTGGTGTTAGGCTCGTATTTATAAAGCTATCTCAAGATTGAAAGCAATATTGAGTGCGGATTTGACAGGTGATTTTGTACTGGAATGACGTTTCTGATACGAACTCAAACTCGCTGTTACTCTTGAGAGCTGATTATAAATACGGGCCTTAGAGTTTTGAGAATATAAAGATTGTTCAAAATTGATTTTTATTTTTCAATGAAACTGAAACTGGTCCAAACGCTTTTTTGCTGTTACCTATAATTTTACTGGACGCTACGCTCTGCCTACCCCTAATGAAAGGCACGACTATTTCAATGTTATCAAATGATCCGTAGAATAACAATTTATGCGCAAAGAAATCACAATAAAAGGAAAAACATTTCGCGGAATCCTGAAACATTAAGCAACCTGGGAATTCAACCTTTATTCCCGGACACAGAATTGACAGGGAACAGGTGCCCGAAACTCCACAATCCACAATCTTTTCATTTAAAAGGAAATTCCGGGCCATTTGCCTGTTTGCCGGCACATAAAATATACAAAAAGTAATTGTGGTTTTGTGTTCAATTCACTTTTATTTTTTAGATATTTTCTTTCTTTGTAAACGTTGCGTATTGAGTTTTTTTTATTAATTTAAAGTTTATAAACTCACTCCCTTTCCATAAATATTGTACCTGGCCAAACCTACCCTTGAAACTGCACAACTTTCTTCAAGAAATACAAATACAATACAATTTGTATTTGTAAGAAATATAGGCCAAAATATGACTAAAATGACTCGAGCCGCTGCTGGCATCATTTGTATGGGAAGTGAAACGTGATTGCTTTAGGTCTGTGGCACACCTTCGGAAAGTTCCTTGTGCGTCGTTCGATGCCTATATTATCAGCTACTTTGATACTCTATCTACGTCAAAACTGATGTAATGTAATGCTTACGCTACGCTACATTTTCCTGTGTCGCGTTACTTAAAAATTACTGAACCAAATGTTCGCGCGAAACTGTTCGTAGATGTGTTATATATTATATATATATATATATATATATGAATTCGTGACTATCACAAAAAGAATAAATAAAATTTTCATCGCAGAAACTAAATAAAATAAGGTTATTTATTCAGATAAAGAAACGAACTCTAGCAAAGAAATTTCTTATATTTCAACCGCAAAATATCACGTACAAATGTAACTATGTAAAAGAAACTCAAAGACATTTTGCTCTTTTATCAGCAAAACACATTTAAGACGAACATTTTCTTGAAAAATTGTAACGACGGAAAAATGCTCTTGATTAACTGAACTTTTTTTAAAACTACATACATACATAATAATCACGCCTTTATCCCTAATGGGGTAGGCAGAGCGTAAACGACCTAAACAAAGGTCGTTCCGCCACGTCTGACAAGTTTTGAGGGTTATTCCAGATAGATCTGTATATTGCTAATAGTGACAGGTTGTCAGCCCATCGCCTAAATTACAATACTTAAACCCTCGGATCCCTTAGCTGATTTTTACAGCATGCCCGGGAGGAGATGCAGCTGGCACATTCTATGTTTTTCTATCTCTCCCAGTCCAGCATGGAAGTAAAAAAAAACTAATCGCTACAGAGGTCTCATGCTTTGAGAGTAGGGTTCTCGATCCGTAGGTTGAGTGTTCGATTCCCGACCCAACCATTACAAAAGAATAAGTTCAGTGGTAAAAACTAGGACAGGTGTTTCTTTTACCTATGCACTTAAGCTTTGCCGCAGGAAAATACCGGCAGCAACGAGAGCTGCTCGCAGGTCACGTAAATTGCATTTTCCCGGTCAAATTGACCTCATTCTGTCCTGGACCCTAAAAGCCGTTACTATTTTCCGAGTAGCTTGTCGCCTCAACTCATGGCTTTACTTACTAACTTAAAGTATAGAAGGTTCTGAATAATAATAACTTATAAGGTTGCTGTAGAGAAAAGGCCTATAAGTGGGTGGATGTGGGCTGAAGATGATGATGATGATGATAAGGTTGCTCAGTGCCTCAGTCAACAAAACTGAACAAGTTTTACCAGAAAATTCTTTCCTGGTCTTAATTTTTATTTCCTAAAAGAATTTCTTTGTGAAAGTTGTTCAATTTCGTTGATTAAGCAAAGCACTTTGAAAAAACATACCCTTGTACTGGACATTGGTCACAGGTAAAGTAACTCTATCTTCTGTTATATATTCCAAATATTTATTGGTTCTGAAAATACGTAAACACTCCATTGTAAATTCAGTCACTCGGTTTATTTTAGCCGCTCGATGCCGCGAAGTATTTCAGGCATCCGACCTGTTTGGAAAGGTCAGCCGGTTTATTCCAGGTTTAATTTAATTTATTTTAAATTCCCTGAAAGCACTATAAACTATTTTCAGGATAGAAATGTAAAGCTTTCCGAGTACAGCTCGCGCCTGAAAATCGTTTAAAATACAGCATTCCTGAAACAGTATTAGTTTCGTACGTGTAGATAAAGTTTAGTGGATTTTCCATGCCGGAATGGACGTGATAGAAAAACAGAGAATATACTTTTTATTTTTTTCGGAAAAATGTTACAGCCAGTTAATGGACTTGAGGGCTTCATTGGTTTCATGCAATTTGCGATTTAGGCAATATGCTCCTGAGTGATTATCACTACAGCTATTACCTATCTACCAATCTAAGGTACAGGCAAAAATTCAGAAAGAATCTACACTACAATGTCATTTCAGTACAAAACGACCTGTCAAATTTAAACTTAATATTGCTCTCAATTTAGAGATCGCTTTATAAATACGAGCCTTAGTAACTTTAACTAGGTATTTATGTATAAAGATAGGCATTTTATTGACAGAACTCGAAAATTCCTCGCGCCTTTCTCCTAGCGCCGCGCGGTGCTGTCTTCGGAGGCGCAGCTCGTATCGCGCCGTGTTGCTTCCGCTGTAAACTAACCCTTACAGATAGTCAAGGAGCCTAAAGAATCTATAGCATTCTTAAAAGGCCCCAAATTTCCTCAAATACAAGTAATAAACCCTTGTCTTCGTTCTACTATAAATAAAAATAAAATTCAGTACTGACTGAGTCGAGTGCTATCACGCGAGGCGGCCATTCGGTCTGGACTGAGACCTTTCTATTGATAAAGGTCGCTCTGAGAGCACGGTTTATACGTGATCAAGGATTAAAGTACCTTGTTGTGTCGTTGTCTGTCTGTACAGAAAGCGATCAGAGGTTGTTTACCGCGCTCGAAATATTGGGGCATGTGGAAGTTTCATTATCTTGACTGGGCTTGATAAAAAGCATTACATTATGGCTGTATTTCTACCACTGTAGGAGCCTGTATACTGTAGAAGTAGGAGGATTTAATTATAATTCAAATAGATACTTAATGACTGCCGATTCACATCATCGTCATGGCGTAGCATATTGAAGTGGGATTAGGAGGTGAGCATTCGGTATTCCATCCGGTCCTGGGATAGTCTCTTCAGCACGAGCTACTACTGCCGTCAAGTCCAATCCCTGATGTCGTCAAACCACTTTCATCTCGGTCTTCCTGCTGACTGTGCTGACTTTTTTACCGGGTATTACAGGGGATACACACACATTACATTAGTATCAAATAAACTCTCGGTAGTCTAACGTCTTTTACTAGGCTATTGACACTTTGTTTACCTCGTAACGGATGAAGGTGTGACTAAATGTATGTGTTTCTTTCATTATCTCAGTCAATATACTTGGTTTTAAAATAACCATTGTATCAAGAATTACGTCTCGCTCGTAAAAAAGGACCACCAGTTAGACTTTATAGCGTAGCTCAAATTTTTATTTCATGTCATTCCATTCGCGACAGTCCGTCTAAACAAAGAGCAGTTTTATACCGTGGCAATTAGGTATTTTCCTGAGGTAAAGAAAACCTAACCTAAGTTTTAGGTAAAACTAGTTATCTTGCTGATCCATTAAATCCACACCTTGGCCGTTCGTATAAAAGACACTCATAAATAAAATAAAATATTTACATTTACACCTGTCTAAAAGAAACAGGCAGGAATAATAATGCGAAAGCTTGATACTAAACTTGTTCAAGTATCATGTCAAAGTTTATTTTCGACTTCACCGCAAAAGTCCTAAAATAGGCCTTCGTAAGAGCTCTCCATATTCTCGTTACAGCCGCCCTAATAACCTTTTTCTCGTCGGGGTAAAACCACACACTACAGGACGGCTGTTCGGGGTAATTTCGTACTACCCTCCCCGAGCTACGTGAAAATGAATTAGTTAGCATCTCGGTACAGCAATTTAGGGTTCACTTAGGACCCTGTTTTAGTATACCTTATTGCTAGGGATCTGACATCAGGTTTTCCCGGTTTTAGAAGAGTTAAACGTTAGTATATTATATTACTCCATGATATACGACCATGATCTGAACCACGTGACCAAATTGTTTAAATACTCCTATAGATGTTCAACAAAGCCCCGCCACGAAACTTCGGGCACATGCATCTGCATACGACACAGGAACCTTTCAAAATATTAAAAGTATTAAAACATCATCACACATTTCTAAAACATCATCAATGTAATCATCGGGAACTGTAATATAACTGAGATATCAAGAATGTGGCCATGTTGGGTAAAAACAGAGTTTGTAGCGCAGCATGTAAGTAAATACTCACAGGTTCAAATCTTCCGTTAAATTTTTTAATAAATCATCTAACCTTACTAGGCTTTACCGTATTATACGATGGACAAATAACTTTTTGAGAGCACAGTCCCAAAAGCTAGACTGTAATATTAACTTCTGTACTTTAGAATGTGAGAAAAGAAAAATAAAGCTTGCAGAGGTCGTTTGTCAAGCCAAGCCTCTCCAATTCTCCATGTCTGCGAGAGGACAGTAAACTGCCAAGACCGGAGTCAAGTGGCCAAGTTTGAGTCAGACACTTGTCTTCAAGTTGCTTTATCTGTTTGTGTCGTGAAGATAAATAAATTGTCATTTTTCTTGGACTTTTTCTAAGGGTCGTCAGTGCACACCAAGAAGCGAAACTTTTAAACCCCTTTTTTCAATTTACGTGGATAGAAAAGATAGAACATTATAATATTGTATCGGAATTAATTATTTTAACAAAATCTAAACAGAATAGCTGATTTACTAGATTTTTATGTTTCTTTTGTAAGATTATGATATATAATTTACACATTTCTTCTTTCGAATTTCTCAAGCAATGAATACGTGACGTTGTCCAAGCGTTAAACTGACCATCTTTTTGTCCACACGCTCAGGTCCTGTGAAGGTCAGGGCTGCGTCACCCTTCATCCCTCGTCCCGGCCGGCATTACTCCGCAAATCTGATCCTGATAATCCGACAGTCTCACGTTCCGGTTGATAAATTATATTTCACTGTGTATGTCCGCGCTAAGCTTTTTACACACGGCTGACGATGGAATAGGTATTATGAAGGCTGAAACATTATTTAAGTATGTTGATTTCTGACCATACTACGAGTAGTTTTCAGTCATAATTTTATTTGCAGAGCTTCATACTTAACTAAAGCATCATTTTCGGTACCTTTCTGATCATATAGGAACAACTCCGATCACAATCATAATTTTCGCACCCTATTTCATATTATTTGACATAAAACTAATGTGAGCTTATGTGTGGATTTGACGTCCATACCGTCAAACTTGTAAGGGAATATACGTCCGCCCAAAACTTTTTTTCAAATTGTGTAATGTATCTATGTTTTACATGATTTTTGTAGAGTTTACTAAAAAAACATCAGTTTTCATTATCCACCTGGAAAACATTCCCAATACCTGATTTCGTGTGTTAGCAATAGTCCTTTCTATAACAGCCTTAGACCAAGACCGTGGCCTTATTCAAAGCTATAAAATTAAATAATATCCGACCCCTCCACTCAGCAAGGTAAATCTAGCGAGATAAGGTGGCACATAATCCGCTGTTAAGGGGACGACGCTGCCAACTCCGCTAAATCTGAGGAGTTTTAAAACCTGATTTATCTTACACGCAATAAAACCTTAAGAGGCTTTTCAGAATAAAATGTTTGAGTGGATAACGATTTTTTTTTCAGTTTAAAGACTAACAATAGATTTAGATAATGTGTTTTCTAAAATCCAAAATCCTAATAAGTTTTATTTTCTAATGCCTAAATAACTAATTTTGGCAGCGTGTTACATTTGTAATTGTAACACTACACACATTGTACTTATTAAATAAAGCTGATATTTAATAATAAAATGTTGATCATTTGAAAATCAAATAAAGAATGCTGTTCACATAATCCTCATAATCCTAAACCACAAATCTCATAATAACGGGTTCGTTTTTCATCACATCACAGCGGGGGACTTTCTTATCTGAAAAACATTACCCCATGTGGATAGATTCATTTACAGTGATTTGATACGAGTTAATCTATGGATACTTTTTTGCTGGATTAGATTTAAGGTCATAAAACATAGAATGTAGCAGCTACTTCTCTTTCCGTTACAGAGACCCGAACGTAGATTAGGCAACGCCTGACAAACAGCATTGTGTTAGATTAGATAAAACCCGAAACCACAGATTACTTACGCGGCGAAACCTTCCAATATTCTGTGCCGTAACTTTTAGTGAGAAGTAGTTAGTAGTACCGTCAAAAATTGCCAAACGCGTTTGATGGCCTAAACGACGTCAGGCCTGGCGCACTCCGGCCGGTAGGCATGAAGCTACAAGTACTTGCACCGCCCCACGCGTGGGGCTTAGTTCAGTAGGCTGTCGCGCGTCGCTCGATTCGTACTGTATATTCCGCACACGCAAGCGTATCGCAGTCGCCTTGTTAAAGTTATCGCGCCAAGTTTTAGTTTATATTTAAATGATTTAATTAATCTGTATGGTAGTTTTCTACTCTTTCGATAAATTTTATAATATAAGTAGGTTAGGTGCTTATACCTACTTACTTAACAACTAAAGTATACCTATAAGTAAACGGCCTCCGTGGTCTGAGCTATGGGCTTTCGACCCGGAGGTCCTGGGTTCGATTCCCGGCGGGAACATTTGGGAACTAAAAACTAGTCCCGCGCAGTTGGCCGATCTCACCGAAAATCGATTGGATTATACCTAGGTAGAATACATAAATTATTCCTGTGATATGATACCTATTTCACCTACCAGACAATTTCCGTTACGTCACCAAAAGTCGCTAGTCGCAAGGTCGCAACCCTAAAGCGTGCGAGTGAGCGAGCTGTTTGAGACTTTCAAAGAAATAATAACTCTCGCGCGTAGCTATTCGGCACATTTTTCCTTGCATGCGCGATCGGTAGGTTATTATAAGAGTAGGTATTGATGCGCTTGCGAACGGAATTGGACTTTATTCTCGGGCGGAAAGATTTATTTTTGTTACGATGTGGTTTTAGAGTGCGTCTTCTGTACCCTAGTACTATTATATATTCTGTGACGACGTGGCGAAAATAGTTTTTATTATGCAGTAACCGCTCTACCTACCCCTTAACGTGGCCGATATAACGGACATCCAGCTCGCCTCTACATTTTATCGAACATCGTCAGAACTTCAGCCAATATCGGAAGCTGAACTGTCTGATATATTATACTATTTATACCACGTTACACAGGTACCAGGTATTTTATATTAGGTCATGCAGGTAACGTATATTTTTATACTACGTTATACAGAACCTGTGTGCACACATAACGTAGATAAAATACGGGTATTCAAAATTTTATATAGTATTAGAGCACAGAGAAGAGCAAGGGAGTTTAAGGCTCGTATTTATAAAGCGATCTCAAGATTGAGAGCAATATTAAGTATGGATTTGACAGATCGTTTTGTACTGAAATGACATTTCTGATACAAACTCAAATTCGCTGTCACTCTTGAGAGCTAATTATAAATACGGGCCTAAAACTCGCATGACGTATTTTTTGTATATCGGGTGTAAGGGACAGCGTACCAGAACAACTTTCACCAGTAAATTATTTCAGGAAATGAAAAAAAATCTAGATGTTCGGTCAGATTTTGTATGGGAAAGCCAACATGGTTTTTCATTTCCTGAGAGAATTTCCTGGTTAAAGTTGTTCAGTTTCGTTTTCCGTCACTTCAACACTCGATCTGCCTCTGTGGTCTAGTGGTCTGAGTCATGGGCTTCTGATCCAAAACCCACTCGACAAAAATCTCTCAAAACACAACTTTGATGAATAATTATTTGACACCTTCTCATATACTCATCATATAGTTTCAACATGGACAGATTGCAATTTTATTTTCCATTTTAATCTTGTTCTGATAGCATAGCTTTATGCTACAACACAGTATCGAGTGTTGAAACATGGAGACTAGAGTGTTGGGTATTTGCAAGGCAAATAGCGAGCATATTCAAACGAGGCTATTGATCCACTGTCACGTCACGATTTGATTTTGCGATACGATGAGCCAGATTATATATTTATTTATTTTGTAAACACCAAACCTATCAACGACCTAACGTAATTAAGTTGATTAACTACTACTCGTCACTGGGGGCAATTCGGATACACACAAAATCACTAACTCTTAACCAAAACTATCACCTGTCATTAGAGAATAGAAAGGGAATAATTTTAGTTCAGATTTAATTAAGTCGTGCCTTCAGCGAGTCGATATCATATTTACCGTCAAATATTCTCAAATTAGTTTATATAGACGCTTGGTCTCCGACATGGCTAACTTTATTTTAACTAGACTTCACATGCAATGCAAACAATAATTATTTAATTACTTTTTAACAATTGTTTTCATG
Source organism: Scrobipalpa atriplicella (assembly GCA_029255725.1). Taxonomy (NCBI): domain Eukaryota; kingdom Metazoa; phylum Arthropoda; class Insecta; order Lepidoptera; family Gelechiidae; genus Scrobipalpa; species Scrobipalpa atriplicella. The sequence continues at coordinate 39,095 of JARACY010000698.1, read as the reverse complement.
CTGAAAAAGTTGACAGTCAAATTATGTTTTAAATCCAAACCGACATAGCACTTAAACAGGTACTTATTAAGCTGTTCGTAGAAACGTTTGTGTTCGTTTTTATTTATTTTTTCACATGAAAAGCTGTGACTGTAAAAATGGTTAAAAAAACAGTATGTCAAAGAATTTTCAGTTGCAATATGGTTGCAATGACAGTACTTAATACATTGTTAGTCAAATATTTTTATCATATCTATTTAACCTAACCAAACTGGGGAAAATCTCACAAAGTGATAAATTAACAAATATCACCTTTGTGTTCCCCACCTGGGAATCGAACCCAGGACCTCCGGATCGGGAGCCGATGGCTCAGACCACTAGACCACGGAGGCAGTAACCATAACCACTGGTGAAATATTTAGTCGAGTGGTGAATAAAATTGTTCCATCCATTACAGACACGCTATAGGCTAATTCTACTGATTTATGGATCGCTCTATCTACTTCCAACAACGTCAATTTTAAATATAGCTGTCTCACGTAATTTTCCGTGATAATACAGCAATTTTTTAAGGTTATTTTCGTAGCTTTAGATTTGATGGGGCAGTTAGTCAAACAATATTATTATGCTTAAATGAAGTGTGAATGGTAGAATTACGTATTAAAATTGAATCACACAGCGCGATCCTTTTGTGGGTAAAATAATTCTAAATTTAATAGTATATTAGGCAACGAGGGAATAAAGCAGTGTCTAACGTCACGGGCAGCATATTGAATCCTGAGCGGAATGAAGGATTCTAGGATTAATTCCCGAGCGCAGCGAGGGAATTAAATCTTTAATTCCTGAGCGAAGCGAGGGAATTATGACAAGAATCCTGAATGTAGCGAGGGATTCAAGTCTGCCCAAGGCGAAGACACATTTATTCCCGAGGAGCATACTATATTTTACACACCTACTGCACAGATTACTTAGACGGTGGCAGGCGTCTGTAAGATAATAAAGCTCAGAAATATACCTAATCATGTAATATTGATACATAAATAAATATTGAAAACATACCAGAAGCAACAGATCCGAAAGTCAATTCACACTCACTGAACTACACTTCACGTTCACAATCCACTACCTACGTATTTTTCCAAAAAACGAATTGATCGTATTTAACATATTCAACATAAATAACAAAATACGATAAAATACTAGTCACAATGTCTTCTGGAGTCAAAATATTAATTTCACTCGACAATTTACGAAATGGAAGTAATAATCAATGAGAGAAAAACTTTTGCAAAATCAAACCGCGTTTTCTTTTTTTTAGTTTCTTTTTTTTATACAAAGCAAAGAGCACATACAGATAACTAGTCATACAGCCTTTTTACACTCGCCGGGAGGCGCAGAAGGCGAGTGTGGCAACAGTTTTAATACACACACAGCCATATTTTTTTTCTTCTGAAAATTATTTTCTTAGTAGTTCACATGACATTCCAAATTCAAATCACATAATAACCCTTGGGCTATTAAGGATTTCCATACAACTTTAAATCCCTTGGGATTATTTTCTTGCTTTAAACGCAAGTTCCTTGATACATTATGTTGATATAATAATGCAGAGGTGTGTAAATTATTCTTAAATCATTGGGCTCTTTTCCAGACGGCACGTCAACGGCAACGGCGACGGCACGGTACCGTCGACGATATCGTAGGTGAGATAATGTATGAAAATCAATGAAATTATATGACACGCTTTTCCACTTGCCGGCACGGCACCGTCACGGCATGTCATCGATTCCCATAGATATTGTCACGTGATCTCGCCGTGCCGTCACCGTTGCCGTTGACGTGACGTCTAGTGGAAAAGCGCTCATTAGGTATTGGAAAACCAATAGACGAATTTAAGGTGACGTTTGGTATTTATAAGGACTGTATAGCATCCATGTACTTGCAGCTTAGTTTTTTTTTTTTTAAATCGTATGACATAATAATGCCATAATAATGGTATGGAACATAAGGACCTAATCATTATATTTCCTTTCATAGAGATAACTTGTTTAAAAAGCTTTTCCTGTGGCAACCTTTTCAAATTTATGAAATTATCTAGAGAAATAATGTTCCTGGTAATTCTTGGTAGAGTCATAAATAAATTAGTTGATACCGATATTTATTTATGGGTTCTTTTCCAATGATTTTTTTTTTGTTAAGTGAAAAAACAAACAACTCGCATGTACTGCAATAACATCTAAATAGGTATTGAAAATAAAACATATTTTTTATTAGTTAATCGTAAGTTTAGTGTAATAATAAAGCCATTTTTTTTTAACCTAAAAAAATCGTATATTATGCGGCCCGTATTGATAAACAGCACTCGAGACTGACAGCGAGTTTGAGTATGTATCAGAAATGTCATTCCAATACAAAATGACCTGTCAAATCCGCACTTAATATTGCTCTCAATCTTGAGATCGCTTTATAAATACGAGTCTATATATGTAATCTCAAATCGTTGACCTAAAAACGCCAAAGACATGTTATACGTACACTCGATGGTTATTTCTCATCTATGTGTTCAAATAGAAAATTGTATTACACAAACAGCTAGGGAATAAGATTTCAGCCTTGGTTATAATAAAACCTTTAGAATCATTTCATTCGAAGTGCAAGTCATAAAAATACCTAATTATTGCTTAGAAACAGTCATTTAAATTGGTTGTATTCTAAGTAAGAAATCATTTCTAAACAGCATTAATATAGGCTATTTTCCTACTAGTCAAACAAGCAACTTTTTTTTGAAATGTCAAAACGCTTTTTTGTAGGAAAATTGTGAGTTATGACGTCACTGGCTTGTACATATTGACTACTCAATTCAATAACTTCTATATTTTTAACTCGATTATTAAATCGAAATGTGCATATTTTTTGAAATGATGAATGAGATCCACAGTATTTTAGCCATCAGTTTTAAGTATAAACGTTCTGAATTTTTTTAGCCAAGCACCCAGTCAACATGCCTATTGAAAATGACCTTAAAACTAATTTAAAACACCAGCGAGCCAGCGGATCAGCCAAAAGGTCTTCTACAAGTTACTCTCTAACCCTAATTAAAAGTAATCCTTGCAGTCAACTTGACAAATAGTTTCGCTTAGATTGCCTTGGAGAGCCCAGGCTTATCTAGGCAAATTGAATTAGTACCGCAGCAAGGAATTAAAAAAAGAAGTGGATCTGTTGGTACTGGAAATTAGAAATTGCTCTCCTTGATTGCAAAACGCTGTCTAATTTTTTTTTAAACAGGGTGAAAAAAAACTTCTTCGAAAAGACTTCCATGCTGGACTGGGAGCGATAGAAAAACATAGAATGTGCCAGCTGAATCTCCTCCCAGGCATGCTGTAAAAACCAGCTAAGGGATTCGAGGGTTTCAGTATATTGTAATTTAGGCGATGGGCTGACAACCTGTCACTACAGCCTGTACCTACAGATCTATCTTAAACAACCCTCAAAACATGTCAGACGTGGCGGAACGACCTATGTTTGGGTCGTTGACGCTCTGCCTACCCCATTAGGGATAAAGGCGTGATTTATGTATGTATGTATGTATAAAAAAAAAATACTGACCTAACTTGAGTACTTATAAGCTAAATAAAAAATTGTCAGAGGCCTATAAGTCAATAGGCTGCTTAAAAACTCTGACACTAGACCTACTTAATATAAAGAGAACAGGACTTACTCACACGAAGCCAAAATGTATGAAACACGTGTTCAGCCCGCGTTCAACCAGCGTACCGTCTGAACACAGCCTACAAGTATCAAGTATCAAGTACTCTACAGTATACAATAGGGAAACTTAAAATACTTAGTGGGAAACTTGTAAAACTTTCAAGTACAACATTTCTATAAAAGATGTTTTCTTTTATTCCTTCAGCTTTAGTTGTTTATATTTTCCTAGACATCACGGAATTCACTAAAGAAAATACCAACATAAGAATTTGTAAAAGAAAAAAGATCAAAGCACCGTCCTTACAGTAGAAAAAACAAAAATGGCGGATGGATTTCTAAACACTCACGCAACATTCAAACAAAAATACTAAACTAATAAATTCTTCTTCTTCAAACGCATCATATGTGTCTAGTGTAGTCGACGAACCACCCGATGAACCCTGGTCCAAGAGTTTTAAAATCTGACAAGGTTTAGCTGCTGGACACATATTTTCTAAGGACCATTAAGGCGAGTTCTCGGCTCTTCGCATACATCGTGCTGGTTATAGCTAGGTCATAGTAACCTACTTTCTACTAATAATTATAAATGCGAAAGTTTGGTCGTTTGAATGTTAGAATTATAATGTTTGAATGTTTCGATGTTTGTTACTCAATCACGCTTTAACCACTGAACGGATCTCGGATGAAACTTAACACACATATAGGTTAAATCCCCCCGTAGCATGCAGCCGCGATAGGGCCGTGATAGCCATTTTATCACACATTTTTAGCACATCTATCTGTCAAATTGTATGGGAGTTTGACAGATAGATGCGATATATTCGTTATCGCGCGGTGGCATGCTACAGAGGGAATGGGTCATAGGAAACTTTTCACCGCAGGAAAACCTTAATTTCCACGGGAAAACTCATTTAACGCGAGTGAATCCGCGGGCGATTAATAAAATACTGTCTTGTTTACAGGTAGCCAGGCACCAAGATGCGGCTGGTGGTCCCAGGATGCGTCACGGACGCGAGAGGCATACCTGCTCTGAGGGTCTTCGTATTAATCTGTGCTATGGCCCTCTACCTTACTATGGGTAAGTGGACAAAGGAATTACTTGAAACTAACGAACCTTAGAAACTGTCTAGTTACGGAAACTGGTGAGTGTTGTAAACTGACGAGCCATAACCCGACTCATTGGACATGTTATGTTACTGGTTTTCACAATTGTACGCAATATATTGCACATCATGCAAGCCTATATAGTTATGCGGAGAGTAAACAAGAGATTTCCTTTGACAGAATTAGCACCTAGGAAGTAACAGTACATGCACCCAGATTTTTTTAATCAAGTATTCAATCATCTAGTATTTCCTTCCCATTTTTATTTTTTTCGGCATCCTATCACACGTCTTCTATCACAACCAGGCCTGAAATAAAGCCGGTCTAGTAACATTTATTTACTTGATTTCGTAATTTTCCCTGATCATGACCTTGACGTCTATCTTATTGGTTTTTCTCAGATATTTTTTAATTATACTTCAAGTAGGTATCCCAACAAAATTTAGCCTTGAACCTCGTAATCATCTTCAAACATCTCTCTTAATAAAAGAAGACTGAACTTGTAATAAATCACCATTTTCCCGTTGCCATGTGGACGGAGCCTTATTGGAAACTTCCAAATTCTTTTAAGCATCCACTTAATTTGGTTTCTAAGCGTTATAAATCGTTTCGAGGAAAGCCCCGAGTTTTTCACTTTACCTCCAGCTGGGGTTGCCATATCTCAGGATTTGTGCTGGAATCTCAGCATTTTGTCACGTAATTTGACAAATAATAGGTACATATACAGTTAGACATGCCAGTATCTCTTACGGAGTAGACAGAGCGTCACCGTCACCGATCGAACTCGTGGTTTTCGTCACGTCTGACAGACTATGGAGTTAGAAAGAACGAACTGTGTATTTGCGATAAAGTTAGTTGAGTACTTATTATAGGGTGTGAACCTTTCGCATAAGTTGTAATATACCGAAAGCTGCATGTCACAAATTGATTTATTTAACCATCATTCACGAATCACCTGACGTCTGCAAGAAAAAATCAGGTGTTTTCTCCTGTAATTAATTTTTCCATCTGGTAACCCTACCTCTACTATTTTTACGTAGCTTGTGAAGGATTACAGTTGGTTGTTCTTGTTTGTTAGGTTCTAATAAATTAAGTGTTCTTTTAAAATTAAAAGTAAAGTTAATACTTAATTCAAGTTAGACTGCACGCAGCAGCAGCAGACTTCCGCAACATGTACGATTAGGTATGGGTTCCAAGAAAAGTAAAATGATCGTTGTGACAGATGCAATTTTCTTTTGTTTTCCTTAGGAATAGCATCTGTCTCTCATCTGTTTTACGTGTATACCTCATATACCTGCCACAAATACCTGCTGCAGCAGTCAGATGTTTATAAAATAAAATTTATTTAATTTTATCTTTTAAAAACTTACATTTGCCTCCTTAAGTAGCAAATTGCGTGTAAACTGGTGATTTAGATGGGCCCTTTACTTTCACTTAAGTACTACTTAGAAATATACCTATCAGAGGTTAAAAAACTGCTTTTAAGAATTTAAGAGATACTTAAGTATCATCATCTCCTCTCCGTGATTCATTATCTTACATCAGCACTGAGTTTTGAGATTTATTTTTAGTCTGTATTTCAATCTTTCATCAATGTTCTCTCTAGAAGGGCGTCTAATAAGGTAATCCAATACGCCCTTAAATTGGAGTCTTTCTTATAACCTAAGGGCTCTAAAGGTTGTCAAATAGGTTCGGTCGCCCGTCAGGTTGAGGGAATGTAATTTATTTTGGATTAATTAAAATAACGTTGATGCTTGAAGAAGATTTTGCTTTGACAAAATAATTGTGATCTATGTTTAACTAACTATAGATAAATCTGCCTACGTATCATGAGGACAGATAATCTATTTTCTAACGTATCTTTAATAATATTTTTAAAATTATTTACCTATATTTTACTCATCATTCTACTCTTAATTACATATTTCATCATCTAGTATGATGTTATTAAATTATGAATAACCAAAGAGCATTAAACAACACACGGTCACATTTAAAAAGTATTTTTGCCGTACATTTTTACTTTAAAATTATTTTTATCAATGAATTTATTTACTTACACATGAAATGAAATCAAATAGCATTTTTGTCTTAAAAGTATTTCTGTGTTTTCTTGTTACAAGATACTTAGAATAGAACTTGCACTTTCAAAATGTAAATTCTATCAATTCTAATTATGCTTTCTAGACTTTTTACTTTACGTAAAATGAAAATGTGATTTTTGGAAATATATATTTAATGCTTCTAAAATATTTATCAGATGTGGCGAAAACAACATATTAACCATTATAATGATAATGTATGCTTGTTTTTTATACATGATGGTGGAATGGATAAGCACCTTAGTACAAAGAATATTCTAAGGACAATATTTTCTTTGTCACCAAAGAATAGACACGAATAAGTTTTAACACCTTTGAGTCTCAAGGAAAGCCTTTGTCGATATGGTTTTATTGACAAAGGCTTTGCTTAGTTCCTAGATCAAAGAATAGCGCATGTCAAAGGAAAATTGATTCTTATCGTGTTGGTTTTATCAGAAACTTGTTTTCTGCCATGCGGTTACAGCCGTGGCTAAATGAGTTTTCCTGTGGGAAAGAGGTAAGTATTTTCCCGCGGTAAAGATGGTATGACGCGGTATGATGAACAGAATGCGCGCCAGCCGGAACAGCTTCCTGACTGTTGTGGCAAATGACCTTCAGGGTCCTTTTATGAGGTTTTGGTCAAGGGCTCATGCGAGCTTCGCGACTTTTAGCCTCGTGTAAAGCTGTTTTGTTATTTATTTATTTATCTTTTTATCTACTAACATTAGCTTATAAGTTATGTTTTTGTCTGTCTTACTAACAAAGGATCTTGTGTGTCTGAAATAAATTTATTTTATTTTATTTTATTTTTTATAGAGTGCCATAGCTAGAAGGTAAATACCAATTCGTCTTCTTTTTCCGTCGTATGGGTTTCGAGTCCATCGACCTGATGGACCCTGGTGTCAGAGTTTTTAAACCTCCATATAGCACAGCTCATAGGCCTCTGACATGGTTTTTGTGACGACCACTATCAAAGACAGCGACCGGGACCAATACCATGCCGATCATAATATTTTATATTCATTCCATGGTTTCACTGGTCAGTTAACATAACCTACTTCAAATAGTGCGTTACTAATTAATTGCGTATTGGTGAACTACTTATTATCAGTTTTACCGATTTAGTTCAAGTAGATGAGCAATATGTGTTATTATCATTTATCATTAAGTGTTTAATTATGTTGTTATTTTCGATCACGTGGAGGTAGAAATTGCTTATACCAATGCTATGACTTGTTCATTTGTAAACTGAAAACTACTGGACGGACGATGACAAAGACTAGTTCATCATAGGCGAGTTTTTACATACATACATATTATCACGCCTGTATCCCTAATGGGGTACGCAGAGTGTCAACGACCCAAACAAAGGTCGTCCGGAACGTCTGACAAGTTTTAAGGGTTGTCTAAGATAGATATGTATGTTGCTGTAGTGATAGGTTGTCAGCCCATCGCCTAAATTACAATATACTGAAACCCTTGAATCCCTTAGCTGGTTTTTACAGCATGCCCGGGAGGAGATGCAGCTGGCACATTCTATGTTTTTCTATTGCTCCCAGTCCAGCATGGAAGTTTTTACCGAGTTTTTACCGTGGGAAAACATCTTATTCCCTCGGGAATTCTTGCTGAATCGCGAGCGACACCGCGCTTCGGAAAGCTAGTTGATTTAAATTATACTACTTGTTTGTTGCCCATTAAATATCTTCTATCGTGTATTATTATTTTAATTACTTGCAATTGTAGGAATTCCCACTTTAAAGTATAAGAGCTTCGGAGTTCCAATTATTTAAATTTATTTTAAAATTAAACTAAAACATTTTCTCATTGAGAGCAATATTGAGTGCGGATTTGACAGGTAATTTTGTACTGGAATGACATTTCTGATACGAACTCAAACTCGCTGTCACTTTTGAGAGGTGATTATAAATACGGGCCTATATCATCTCATAACGAACGATCCGTCGAACACCTAAAACAGCAAAAAACACTTACCTAAACTTTGATTTATTTGTATTGTTTATTGTTTCAGGGGCATCAGTATTCCAGGCAATCGAGGGTCCACTGGAACATGAGCTGGAGGAGCACGTGGCTAAGACCAAGAGGGATTTCATCAGAGACCATCCTTGCGTATCAGGTCAGTTTATCATAGTCACTAGAAGTAACTGCCTCCGTAATCTAAGTGGTCTGAGCCATGGGATCCGGAGGTCCTGGGTTCGATTTCGAACACAAAGTTGATATTTGTCATTTTTTAAGATTTTCTTGAGTTTGGTTAGGATAATGCAGACTGAATCCACCTGATTGTGTGACAAGAAAACGGAGACTACGGAGGCAGTTAACTCATTAAAATCATTAAAATGGGTCACTTACGACTCAAATGAATTGAATTGACTTTTTTATGATTTATAGCGTCGTCGCGAGGAGCTAAGCATTTGATATCAGATGATGCATGACAGATGATTGATTCATTATTTGTTTGATGCAAAGTTTAGAATCATTCCATAAGTTTGTCATAGTTCTAGGATGGGTGAGTCAAATAGTTGACTTCTGGATTTTTAGATGTTATTCTCAAAATATACATCATTTTCCTTATTATATTGATTTCTCTTAGACTATTTTAAATTCTAATTAAGTAGCAACTTTGTTTGGAATGTTTAATATTTCCTGCTATTAAATTTTTTTAATTAATAATTGCGAACATGTATTTGTTTATATTCCTTATTTTATTACCAACTTACAATCCTAAGTACTCATCCAAGTGTTTCTAAGGCCCGTATTTATAATCAGCTCTCAAGAGTGACAGCGAGTTTGAGTCCGTATCAGAAATGTCATTTCAGTACAAAACGATCTGTCAAATCCATACTTAATATTGCTCTCAATCTTGAGATCGCTTTATAAATACGAGCCTAAGTAAAACGCGTTATCTATCTGACCCTTACAAACATTAGTGCTATCTTCTAAGTAGGCAGGCACCACTATCAAGCCGTACAAATACAAGTTGAAGATATCATTAATGTCATTTATCGGGTACCGTCCCCGTTCTAAATTCAGTTGCTTACCGGTTACCGGCCAGTACGCGCGTTTGACGTTCACATTTCCACTCGTGCGCAGGGCTTTGTTCCTCATATAAACAAACCAGTGTTTCACACCCAAAAATGCATCAAAATGGTCATTCTTAAACTCGAAACCTGCCGCAGTGATACTAAAGTGACGGAAGAAAACGTGTTCTTTGAACCTAATCACCCTAAGAGATTCTTTAAGTACAGTTGACCAAAGGGACCGTTCCGGCCTCGATTCGGAACAGTTTAGTCGATAACAGTGCTCTTCCTTTTGCCGCGTGACGAGAATTTGAATTTGGAACACATAAGTTCGCCAACAAAAGTTAAAAAGGTCGAAAAAGGTCTGGCCGCAAATGTGTTGTTAAAATTTTAAAAATTTACGACTGTGAAAACGAAATTCGGAACTTTGAATTGACTTTTGTTTTTAAAACTAAATTGAAACTCGCGAGTGTTGGATTTTAAATTTGGAATTTTTTCTTTTTAAAAATGGATAAGCAGAAGTATACCCGCGTTCAGTCTTACGGCAGCATGAGCTCGGCCAGAAGCGACGATGATATGACAGTGCACAGTCAGCTGTTTCCTTACCCCAAGAAATTGGTTGTTCCGAATGAAATTTTGTATGAAGAGGAAAACCCCCCTTTCCAGCCGCTGTTCGCAACAACTCGCTTATTCGGCAAAGCGAGATACAGTTTCCTAATATCTGTCTATGTGCTGTTTTACTTCGCTTATTTGATTTCTGGCGCATTGGTGTTTTCCGCTTTGGAGGCGCCTTTGGAGAACGAAATTAGATTGGAGGTGATAAGAGCCAAGCAAGACTTTATGGCGAAATATCCTGGTGTACCTGGTGGGTATATTATTACTTTTTTTTTTTAACGTTTTCCCATATTATAAGGGAAGGCAAAGAGCTTGAGCCCATGCAGCCTATTATTACTTTGTATGTTTTCTGTATGTTTTTTCTAAAGGACTTTATGTGATTAGTGATAGAGTGATTATGGACCTAGGTTTATCTTTTATCTAGAGGAAAATATAGTTTATTTACTTTTGATAATCGTTATCTTAAGTATAGACATGGTCAATGGTCATTACAAGTTGCTCATAATGCAACATTAAACACAAGTGTAATAAATGCGGCCTTATAGCTGAAGTAGGAACTTCTACGAGGCGACTTAAAAAACTTTTTATGTTCGTTATATTTTGATAAGATAAACTTGAAGCAATGTCAGTGTCCTAGTAAAGATACCTAATCTCTATCATAAGATGTAGGCAGTTTAACGATGCCCATAAACCTTCCCAAACGGGTTTAAGACAACCAGTTTTCGTCCGAGAGCTTATTTCGTTAGCATATCTTTGAATACAATTTCATTTAGTTATACATTTCGTAATAAAAATCATAAATCATCTTTACCTTAGATTAAAATAACTGATCGAAAATATCTAGATTAAAAAAAAACAAGCTTATAAAAAAACAAGCATATATCCCTCGAAACTTAGTTCTTTTATTATAGGTTAGGTACCTACTGTTTACTTTGCTTTAACTATGAACAATATTTACCAATTTCGGAGTTTAGGTTTAATTTTGTTTACTTTATAGGTAACTCAATAAAGTATTTGTAACTAAGTAAATAACTTTAGCGTTGTTAGCACTGCACAAACACACTCAGTTTATTAGATTTGTTTTTTTATTTGCTTGTTGAAATGATAAATTGATTCACAAATTGTTTGGCCAAAAATAAACAAAAGAACACACCTAATTGAATTGTTAGTAATGAATGAATTGGTTTTTAATTTACTTGTCAATAAAATAAATTGATGACAATGATTCATATTAATTACATTATTTGTTTGCATAAATATTTAATGTCCAAACGTCCATAGTGGACTGTGCATCCGGGACCCAATAGCTAATTAAAGAATGTATCTTACAACTTTACAGCAATACCTATGCAATATTTACTATTAATGTCATCAATTCGTTGAGGGCACGACTTAACTAAATCTTGACTAAGTTTCTGTCTGTTAGGTACCTCACGATAGAAAATGACAGGTAAATAATATTGGTTAAGTCGTGATTTTTGCAATTCCCAATGTCCCTCTATATAAGTTCTGGTCTGCTTATCCCGTAAGGGACGCATAGACTGACTTTAAGTTTTCTATGAAGACATTTTTCTTCATCCATTCTAAAGTTAAGGAATGTTCAAACGAGATACCTTTTATTTTCTAATCTAACTGCCCTTGGAAAGTTAGCTTTCAACCCCCTGCCCTTCTGAACTTATATATTTGTTTTGAAGATACTTCCGGGAAGGGTTGAAGGGAGAGTAGGTACTTATCGTGTTTTCGGATACATAAAATAACAAGGCGACCTGCTTTGAAGAGATGATCAATACACCCTTTTGTTTTACATATATTATAGTCACGCCTGTATCCTTTTCGGGGTAGGCAAAGGCATCAACGACTACTTACATCAAAGAGCGTTCTCGCCATATCTGCCAACGTAGCATAGCATGCCGTCGCAATAAGTCCGCGAGAAAGGTTTATATCGCATTTATATAGTCATTTATGAATCTCATCTATCTGTCAAATTGTATGGGAATTTGACAGATAGATGAGATTCATAAATGACTTTCGCGACGGCATGCTACGAGGGCTGATAAGGTTGGAGGGTTATCAGAAAGTAAGACCTGTGTATTGCTAGCCAGCCTTTCGCCTAAACTGCAATACACTGAAACTCTCTACTGATTTCAACAGTAAGTATGCCCGGGAAGAAAAAGAAGCTGGAACATTCTATGTTTTTCTATCATGGAAGAAAACTTTTCTTTACTTCATATAAATTTCAATTGCGCAACATCAAGTATTACGTATAACACTGGAGGTGATAATATTAATATCAAAATATTGACTGTCTGTCCCAACGGGTCCAAGTTCAACAATGTTTGTTTGTTTGTTTGTTAAGGGATTAACAAACAAACAACCGCACACGTGTTTTAGATTTCTATTATCTAAAATAGAAGGGAAAGGTTTTAGACTCACTCTTTTAGCTTAATATTTATACGGGATTCGATGCTTAGATTTGATTGCAAAATATTAATACTTTATAAATACACTGTTGCTGGACTAAGAGCGACAAAATAACGTAGAATGAATGTAGAATTTCAATTGAATTGCGGGCTGATACATCACTACAAAAATATACAAATCTGATAAATAACTTCCTAAAATTGTCAGATGGTTATAAATTTTTACAGGCCTAAATTAGGCCATTGAAATTTTACCTACCCCGATAAGTGTACATCCGTAACTTTTCATCAAATCCTTGCCATAGAAAACTGTACCCTGTTTAAAAACCTGAGCCACCTCGTATATTGGAAATCGACAGCAGAAATGGGACCATATTTCATTCGGAAGCCCTAAAAGAGTTGTAGCGAAGGGAGGGGTTCCTATTCCTATATCGCAACGAAACAAACATAACATAGACGTCGTTGTTGTTGTTTTTAAATTCATCCTTAACGGATAGGCAACGGTACTAAGCCATACAGCCTAATCTTTTATTTTCTCATTCTGAGATGATTTTATTTAATAAGGCATTAAGCCAAGGTTTTAGGTAAACATTGCTTTTATTAAAACATGTACTTTTATAACGACATGTACTTGGCCTCTTAGTCCGGTGTAGGTTCGATTCCAGGTTGATATTTTACAGGGTGTAAAAAAATACTGCGTTCCTTTAAACCACGTAATGTATAAGTGATATAAAATAAAATATATAAAAAAAATTGCACCCTGGATATTTTTTTAATTTGTGTTACGAGAAATAACGCTGAACCACCTGATTATCTAATAAGTCGATTCCATACTTCGTGAGGCACGTTATGGCGTCAGTAGGTCGTTGCCGCTGGCCTGTAAATAATAGGCACAAGAAGAAGGCTTAAAAAAAAAACATATTATTTTTAATATCAGTTTTGTAGGTATTTCTTTCCTTTGCAAATGCGTCCGGAAAATTTCAAGGAACTTTTCTTTAAAATAAAGAACAAACAACGAAAATTTCCAAGCAGCCAGTAGGTACTATGACTAGGAAAAGCTAACTCAGTATTTATAAGATACCGGAGTAAACGCCTCCCCCTGTCGCCTCCTAGTGAATATAATCGCGGCCATAATATGGCCGCGATTATATTCATAGGAGGCGCGGGAGGCGTTTACTCCGGTAATCTTATAAATACTGGGTTAGTTTTTAGTCAGTACCTACGTAAACTGAAAGGGGTTAAATCGAAATATAAATAAAAAAAATTGACTTCCCCATACAAAATTGTCTTTTTTACGGATTCCATTTTTTTTTGTGATTATTGTTCATTTTTGATGTCCGGCAACCGTTATCAGTTTATCAGTTTTCATACTAACTAAAAAATTACTATGAACAAATTACACAAATTACTATGAACAATACAATTTGCAACAATCGTAGCATAAGGATATGGCGTGATTGTACAAACTTCCCATGGGCTCGCTCAGCCCGTGCGAGTCCGCGGGCAGGACAGATCAGATTTCCCGCTCCCACTCCACTTATCACAATACAATACCCGCACCCTGGCTGGCGAACGTTAGCACAGATCGGGATGCATCGACCCCTTGTGCAGTATTTTGCGTATAGTATAACCTCCAAACGCAATAGTTTCCCGCTCCCGCTCCGCTTATCACCATATCCGCACCCTTACTGACCTGGCTGGCGAACGTTAGCACAGATCGGGATGCATCGACCCCTAGTGCAGTCTGCTGCGAATAGTATAGACGTATAGCCTTTATCTTTATGCGGCAGAAGGTGTAGTTAGCAACTGCATTGCAATCAATATGGCCCTAATCATACATACATACATACATATAAGCACGCCTTTATCCCTAATGGGGTAGGCAGAGCGTAAACGTTAAGTGGTCATACTTATCACTTACCACACTTATCACATTAAAAATATTTCATAATTTATTATAGTACTTACATAAGATCAAACTTATGTCCTTTGCAGGGTAAGTAGAACCACAACGACCTAATAAATCAAGTTTTCCCCGCATTTCACTTACAATACAATAAAATGATACAACTAATACTTGAGTTGGCTCAGACTCAGACCACTAGAGGCAGGTTATGTTATACCTACCTCGATGACTAAGGTATTGCCGCGTACTCACTAGTCTCGTTTCAAAGACTCGGTATCCACAGAACCATTATAGCACAGAGGTGACATTCCACATTTCTCCACATGACGTAACTTGCTGACGTCACAGCGTATCGCAGAGTCAAGAAGTTATCACAGAAGGTCCACCCCCTGCGTCCGTTGCACTAGAACGCTGTCATACAGAGATACCACAGAGTTATGCGTTACAATTATTTTGTAATTACTTACGATTGTGTATGGGGTGAAAGGGCACGAGGAAAAAGTGGTAGTAAATATTGATGTTTTATTAAATGACGCAAAGGAATAAAACATGATAATGTAGTGTTACTATGTACTATTATATTAAAGTAATAATTTTTTTGTACATTTTTTCTCCCTTTTGGGGGTGCTTCTATTCAATGACGCAGGTTATGAAACCAAGGGTCATTGAAATTACAGGTTAGTGGAGTCAACTTCGACATTATTTTTATAATTTTTACTTGTACTTATGGTATGTAACATCAAAAGAATAAAACATATTGTACTTTCATCCAGCCACACAGTACCTCTCACTTCTTTTTAAACTTATGCAAAATATTTAATAAGAAATTCTTCATTTCTTCCATTTAAATTTGCTGTAGGCTGGGTGAACATTTCAACAACGTTTCATCTGCGGTGCGGTCATTCCCATACATTAAATATGAAACATTTGATACTAGCTAGCGCAACGGTTGTGTTGAGTTTCAAAATAAATTACCATGTAATTTCGTGTAAGTTGTTTTAAAAAAGTTACATGTTACTAACCTCAAATCTGTTCACGTGGCATAAACTCCAAAATATGAGGTTAACGCTCTGCCTACCCCGTAAGGGATACAGGCGTGACTATATGTTTATAAATTATATTAATTTAACAGGCTACGCAGTGCATATCAAACTGTTATATGTAATTTGAAGTTATATGCAACGTGCTCCAGCCAACTTTACACACTGGCACTGGTTTTCCAGCGAGTTGGTAACTTTTAATTACAATACTAAAATGTGCTACATTTGAAAAGTTATTTGAAGTTAAAGAAGTTATAAAGCTAGGCCATTTTCCTACGTGTTTCATTTAAATGAGGATTTTTTTATTACAACCTCTTTTTTGTGCACATTGCACATTTATACAAAACTGGCCATATTCTTCAAAAAAAAATTGCAGATGCCATAAAGTGTAATTTTTTTTACTGTTGACTGTCGGAAAAGGCGAGTTTCTATCATGTACGGTTGTATGTCAAACCTCTTTCTTGTGAACCTTTTGAAGAACAAAAAGAAACTGGCCATTTTATCAAAAAAAATCTTGAAATTTCTACAGATGCCTTTAGAGTTTATTTTTTCTTTCGTTTTTTATTGTCGCAAATGGCGATCACTACAAATTTTTTCACGCGAAATTGCCCAGTAAGTATGCAAACTTTTCATGATAAATCGATGTAGGACATGGAGATAATAAGTACAATGTAGGATTATACCACGGTAGGAAAAAAAAATGTTTGGATCGTTTTTTTTTGTTTTAGGATCTTTCAGTTGTTTTTCAACGAAACGTTTAGGTAAATGCCTGTTCTATTCTGATCTCTAATATTGATACATGCTCCTACACAATTTTTAAACTCTCCCTGTTATGCAAAACTTTCGTAAACACCATTTCTATACCCAGCTGAGAGGCAGAACCAATACCTGCCCAACCTATGGATTCCCAACAAATTTCCAAAGCAAATTCCATGTCTAAATTTATCGCTATTCAAATTGTTCGCTGAATATTAATACCAGTCAGTAGGTAAGTGAGGAATTTGGGATCAATTTTGTTTCTGCTCGATCGAAGCTTATGCTCGGGTTTGGGTTATTTCAATAATTTTTGCGCTTTTGGCAAACAATGGTCGTTTTCTGGAAAATATACCATCTGGTTTAGAACTTGGCCATGCTTCTCAACATGAAGATCTTAGATTCGATTTACACGGGGTTGATAATTATCCAAAAAAAGTTTTATTTTGTGAAATTGATCCTGTCTAGGTGAGGATGAAATAAGTGAAAATGAGACAAGTAAGATAACCGAGGTGTCACCACCGGTGGCGCACGGCCTACCCGCTACGCCAGTAGGACGGGATGTTCCACCGTTGGCCACGCTTACACTTACTTGTGTCATAAAATTGCCCCGTCCGATGCGATGACATAGCTTACTCAGATAGTGCACGCCGAAAGCCTATCAGATGTTTCAAACTGGCAAAAACCATTGCTCTTGCGATGAAGCAATATACAAACAATACAAAATACTCTATTGCACAAAGAAACACAAATACACACAACAGAAAAGAAATAAGGAACAAAACAGTACAATATAGGCGGCCTTATTGCTAAAGCAGCAATTTCTACCAGGCAACCTTAGGGTGTGCATATCTAAATACACATAACATAGCTATATCTTCTAAGGATAACTATCTCTCTCCATAAAGCCTCCACCCGTGACGTCACGTCTTTCGCGTTATATTGGATTTTCAATAGGATTAGGATGATCGTAATATTATCCGCACATAGTGATATACTGTCTACATTCACTTAGACGTACGTCTTTTACGGAAATTATTATTATACAGGGTGTCCGGTTTTCAGTAATGGAAATTCTAAGGGCGTACTGAGTTTATGAAACTGAGTTGCTTTTCTCGCTATTCTAATAATCATGGAAATAGTAAAAAATTACATAGCTAGCTACGTTCATACTCTCCAATCTTAGAAGGCGGATTGGCGAGTGTAAGTATATGTATATTCATAGAAAAACACTGCAAAACCGTCAGCAAGTCGACAAGTCCCTTGATTTATTCACGCTTTTTTACAGCCAGGAGTGACTTTTCACCAAAAATTCACAACTGAGAAAAATAATACTCTTAGATTTATAACTCATCGTATCGGGCCGCGATATTAAGACGAAATTCAAGTGGCTGTTAAATCATAATAATTTTTGAATGAAATAAAAACTAGTGTATTTGTATACCCACAAGCTCTACTGTGACAGACTTTCAAACTAATTTGCTTACCTTTTCACATTCATATTTTCTTCCACAGACGCAGACCTGGAATCCCTGATGGATGTGGTGGTCCGAGCCAGCAACCGTGGAGTCTCTGCTGCCAGGAACGTCAGCGGGGGACCCAACTGGAGCTTCGGACAGTCACTGTTCTTCAGTAGCACTGTTGTCACTACTATTGGTGAGTGGTAATAGCTGTAGTAGTAATGAAACCAATCCCTGATGGATGTGGTGGTGAGAGTCAGCAACCGTGGAGTTTTTGCTGCCAGGAATGTTAGTGGAGGACCCAACTGGAGCTTCGGACAGTCACTTTTCTTCAGCTCGACTGTTGTTACTACTATTGGTAAGTAAATGCAGGCAGGTGTATTGTTTGCTGGATCTAAATAGTACCAGTTCATCTATTCCCAAAGAAATCGATCCAGGTAATAGGTGTCTTATCTTGGCACTGCCCATGTATCAGATTCTGTTTTAACTAGCGTTTTAAACTAGTCAAAAGTGAGTGATCTATTGTCTATGCCCTGCAAACTGCAGTGAATATTAATGTTTTTTTTTTAAATATTTTATGGCTTGGATGAAAAAGATAAACAAATCTTTTCGTAGACAGTCTTCATTCACCCGAGTAAACAGATCCGTTAAACTTAACAAAGTGTTTAAAATTGAGTTCCTATTGCACTTCGTAGTTCAGTGTTCGATACTGCAAACTTCCTCAGTACTAACTAAGCCAAGTGATTACAAGTTACTCAACACCTGAAACTTGGAACGACTTCGCTACGTCGTAGTCGAGTAGCAGAGGTCGTAGCAACTTGCTACGAGGTGTTAATCATTGCAATTTGTACTAAGTTTTTGTCTCAAGTTTCGAAGAAAGATAGATTGTTTTTTTTTGTAATTTGTAATGGTTATAATTCTGTATTCAAATACTACTTACCATGCTACTAAAATAGGTAGTGACAACAGTTATTTTGGCGGAAAAATATCGTAACTCCCAAAAAAAAGCAAAAAAATTACCTATAACAACAAACATCTACTGGAGGCTTTTAAAAGACTATAGGTAAGACTATAAGACATAACATGGTCGTTACAGCGGTTACGACTGTACTTACTCCTCTCAAATGAACTATTACATCTGAAGGCATTAAGCTAATGGGCCATTAAGTTTGTACCTAGACCAGTCCCTACGCGTTCACTGCTGCTAACTTAACAACTTTGGAAATATTATAACGTTAGTTTGTAAATGGAATATAGAAAACATCAGTTTTTTTTTTCTGGCACAAGAGGAATTCAAGGGTTTTGTTCAAAGGCGATGGGCTCACAATTAGTCACTGCAAAAAATACTGCAGCAACGCCTTTTAAAGTGTGTCAGACTTGACTTAGTCAGCTTTGGCTCACTTGGCTTTTATTAGCCTTTGACACTCTGCATATCCTGAAATAGATAGTCCTGACTAATGAACAAAATCTCTCTTTCCCCAGGCTACGGACACGTGACTCCGCTCTCGAAGCCAGGCAAAGTCTTCTGCATGATGTACGCACTCCTCGGCATTCCTCTGACCCTGGTACTTCTGTCAGCGCTGGTGGAACGTCTGCTGCTGCCTGCTACTGCTATGCTGAGGTGAAATACATTTTTTTTTTATGTTATAAAGCGGCAACTAAGCATACGGCCCACCTAAACACCTAAATATAACACCTAACTAGATTCTAGAGAAATAGCAGAGAGCGTTGAACACCGAGAGACCTAAGATGGATTGTCTCATGTGCCAGTAATTTCACTGGCTCAAAACACAGAGGTGCGAACACTTGTGCTTGGCGATAGAAATAAGCAAGGGGTGGTACTGCCCCAGACGAGATTTACACAAAACCATACCACCCTACTATGAGAGTATTGTCTCCACCAACAAACTGTCATGCAGTATGGCGGGTTCTAGATTAAGATCATCTTGATTTATTTATTTTATTTTATTTCATAGGTCCTTGAACGCAGCACTTGGGCATCTCTACCGCCCGTTCACTATACGATTGGTGCATTTAATGATTATTGGTAAGTTCTGTTTGAAATACCGTCTTATCTTTGTTTCATCCTATGTAATCCTTCCAAGTTCTGTGCATGGTGGAACACCATGATGGTAACATTTTTTTTACAAAATTAATAATAGTCGCGCAGTCGGAATGTTGAGTTACACAAAATGGTTCATTCACTCCATAATTTAGTTAACAAAAGACGCACAAAAAAGTAGCGAATTTACATAAATTATGTTCTTATTGTAATAAATAACAATGTAATAGGTATAATTTAATATTATAGTCGTAATCTTTGGCTCTTGGCACGTGCCTAGTTTCATCATAAGAGGTCAAATGATAACTGTAGATAGTTAGATGGAAGTACTCTAAATCGGGCTAAACACGGTCCGGCATTTGACTTTGTTAGTATTGTTAAGATGGGTGGTCGTAAAATTGTCAGTAAATATGTCGGATTATGGAGAAATAATTATTTTAATATTGGGTTAATGCTATAATAAGATTTTGATAATACCTATTTATATAATGTTTGGCTGAATAATGTCATTACCTGTGCCTGAGGTGAATTTAAAAAAAGTAAAGTGACAGTTAAAAAATGTCACTTCTTGCTGGATCGTGAAAATAAAAAGATGAGTATTTTTCTGTTATTTTATAAGAAATTATAGATATTTAGCCAAAAGAATGTGTATGGAATTGTTGGATTGAAGATTAAACACATTATTGCTAAATTACAACCAACTGTAAAAATGTCTAGAATAATTAGTCATTTAGAATAAACGTATTTTCAATGGGGAAATGGACACTTTTATTTACACTTTAGCTAGTTATCCTGAGTTATTAATCTAGTATTATAACATTTCAGAAGTGCTGGATGAATCCCTAAGCTCAGTTTGGCTGGAGTTGTTGATGGGTGGACGGCGATCCCAATGATGTGCAGTGTGGCTGCATCGGCTGGTGCAGATTGGTGTCTACAGATAGCGGAAGTTTTGATGATGGCTTTTGGATCAGATTCAGATTGAGTATAAACAAACAACCACCACACCATTCCATTGTAAAGATGCTACGCTACGGTCAAATTTTGACAATATGTAAATGCGGAAAGAATAGACGTTGCCTTGCTACAAATACCATACTCCTAATAGTGGGAAGTGGTTGGCATTAATAGTCTGGGAGGACAAATCATCTACTTTGTGGCCGTTGAGATGAATATCAAAATGGCTAACAAGAATGTGAGAAGGTTAGCATTGGTATCTGCTCACATACCTTGCAAAAAGGATTTCACACCACTCTCAGAAGAACTAGAAGAAGCGGTCCAGCTATACCGAGGGCCACTGGAAGATTTGAGGAGGTGACTGATGCTGCCGGAGCACTAGTGAACCCAGTGCTCCACCACTGGGAATTGCGTGAAATTGTTCCAGTATCAGGAGCTGATCAACCGTCTGCATGCTTCGCAGCCATACCAACAAGCAGTACAAGTATAAACACACAAACAGACTTAGTATGGCAAACAACATATTAAGATTTTTCATAGTCATGTATCATTTGATGGACAGTTTATTCTCAGTAGCAATATTAAGTTGTCAATAACCATTAATATTTAGTTAATTGCACACATGGTATAAATAAAATCACTACAGTACAACTTGTTCCATTAAGGAATCTATTACAGTCTACCTATTATGATACATAGTAGTGAGAGTACTTGGGTGAGGTTACAATCTAACCTATTGTAGATTTTCAGCTATGAAGATATTGAAATCAAGTAGGTATATTAAAACAGAATTTTCTTATTATGTATTATAGTGGGCCCAATTCGTAACCATACCGACTTAACTAAATCTCAACTAAAATTATTGCCATCCCGTTCTGTTATCTCATGATAGAAAGTGACAGGTATGTATGTACTTGTATTGGTTGGGTCGTGTATTTTGAAACCACAAATTGCTGCCACAGGTTCAGGTGTTTTAATTATTGTAAGTCACTACATTAAAATTAAACTGAGAGTACACAAAATGTATATAAAACTTGATAGTAAATTAACACTGCATTTAGCATAAAATAATGCAAAATTATATATTTGATGAAGTCAGCTTTATTGATAAGTACATAGGTACCTTCTACCCAGTAGTTTTTTCTAAACAACATTAAATAAGGAAAATAATTTATTGTCATGTTTTATTGAGTACTTAACTTAGGTACCTAAATATTTTTAAATTTGGTGGCACAACATTGTTGATGGTCAGTTTCTTTGTTTATGTTACTTGTCAGTCAATCCATTATGTTAGGGTAAAAGGGATACTTAGAAGGATGTAAAAAAATGTAGGTAGCTGGTTGGTCCAGCATGCTATGACTATGACTATTTGGTGGACAGGACCAGGTTGTCTAATTTTGTTGAGATTATGAAACATTGCCATTTGTTAATTCAAACTATTTAAACAGATTGTAGGTATTGAATAATGTAAAATGAGAATGCTGCATTGTAACAACAAAATACTGTCATACATAGAGTGAATTTGGTAGTACCTACTGTTGTGATTGTGACAATAGGTAGATATGAGATCTCTGGGGAGCTTTGATAATTAACTATTATTCATTCATATGATTAGTAGGTACCTAGTTACATTTTACCAATAATGATCCACATTATGTAAATGCCATCAGTATTATTTTTTTTTGTACCAAACTATGTTAGCAGGTAATTATTTATTAATTTGACGCAACGTCTATTTACGAAGTTTTACTGCGGATATTACTTAGGTACATAAAAGTTCTTTCCTAGTAGTAGAGTCAATAAAAATTAAATGTCACATATCATTATTGGTAAAATGTAACTAGGTACCTACTAAAATGAGGTATTTTGTTACGTGACTGATGTTACGCCCATACGTTGCGAAATTTAATGTACTATATGTGGGTATATTGTTACGTGTCTGACGTTACGTTCCATACGTTGCGAAATTTGATATAATAAAATGAAGGGATGTTGTTAAGTGTCCGACGTTACGTTCCAGACGGCGCAAAAATTATTCGAATACCAGAGTCTTCTCAATGTTATTCATTAAATAGATGTGGGTGGAAGTGAGTGGACAACTTATAGATTTGAAAGTTCAATTTTAGTTAACAAAGAAATATTGTTATTAAGGCTTACGTTGCTAAAAGCGTTTAGTGCGTTTTGACTAAGATTGGGTGGCTAAAAGAAAATTCAAAACTTTCATACTTAAAACTGATGGCTAAAATATTGTGGATCTCATTCACCATTTCAAAATATGCACATTTAGATTTAATAATTGAGTTAAAAATATAGAAGTTATTGATTTGAGTAGTCAATATTTACAAGCCAGTGGCGTTATAACTCACAATTTTCATACAAAAAAAAAAAAAGCGATTTGACATTTCATAAAATAATACTGATTTGACTAGTAGGAAAATAGCCTATTCGCTCTTAGTTTTTAAATAGATATATTTTCCTGTAGAGCGCACTAAGTTTTGACACATCTTAGCTTATTTTAGTCAAAATTTGGTTAATCAGTGTATGACACCGAATCGGGGTCTTGATATTGGCTGGGGTTTATTAATATAATGCTGGATGTTTATTAATATATCTAATAATTCTTATGAAATTGTAATTGCTTCGGTTCTTCTAAATATTATTGACAATAATGAGTATGAATACTATGAATACCTGAAATATACGAACTAGTTTTATCTCGTGTAAAATATTTTGATGTTATCTTGCATAATACCGGTTAAATGCGATATTTTGGTTTTTCATAAATTTATATAGTCATCACAATAATACAAATACATGTCATCATTATTACCTATTATTACCTTAATTTAAATTAAAGTAAAATATTTTGATTAATACAAATACAAATATTCTTTATTGCACAAGAACATATACAAGTAAAACAAAGCAGAAGAAAAGTTATACAATTGGCGGCCTTATTGCTAAGGTAGCAATATCTTCCAGGCAACCAGACAGTAGGGAAAAGCTATAATAAAGATTAATAAATAATTGTTTGACTGATATATAATCATTGTTTAGTCTTAAACTGTCATATTCTTGAACTATCAAACCCTTGAACTGCCAAAGTATTGGACTGTTTTAGTCTTTAACTCTCTTTCTCTTGAACAGTCTCGCTCTTGATCTCTATATCCAATCTTGGTTTTATGTTAGTTACACTCTCTTTATGCCAAATGACTTTTGTTTTCTTGAACGAATTATATCGCTCTCGATGTCGAATCTTGGTAACTATACATTATCTCGATCTTGCTCTTGCTCTCGATCTCGAATCTTAATTTTATGTTACTTGTTTTTATGTAGAATTAAATGTGCCTTTAGTTTAATACTATTGTAAATAAGTTATCTTGCTCTCGATATCGAAACTTAGTTTTAGGTTAGTTGTTTTTATGTGTAAAACTAAATGTACCTTTAGTTTAATATTTTAGTTAAAAAGTTATATTGCTCTCGATCTCGCTCTCGAATGCATTGTCTCGCTCTTGCTCTCGATCTGTAATTGAATCATGGAGACAGAATTAAATGCATTAATCTCGATCTCGCTCTCGAATGCATTGTCTCGCTCTTGCTCTCGATCTGTAATTGAATCATGGAGACTGAATTAAATGCATTAATCTCTATCTCGCTCTCGAATGCATTGTCTCGCTCTTGCTCTCGATCTGTAATTGAATCATGGAGACAGAATTAAATGCATTAATCTCGATCTCGCTCTCGAATGCATTGTCTCGCTCTTGCTCTCGATCTGTAATTGAATCATGGAGACAGAATTAAATGCATTAATCTCGATCTCGCTCTCGAATGCATTGTCTCGCTCTTGCTCTCAATCTGTAATTGAATCATGGAGACAGAATTAAATGCATTAATCTCGATCTCGCTCTCGAATGCATTGTCTCGCTCTTGCTCTCGATCTGTAATTGAATCATGGAGACAGAATTAAATGCATTAATCTCGATCTCGCTCTCGAATGCATTGTCTCGCTCTTGCTCTCGATCTGTAATTGAATCATGGAGACAGAATTAAATGCATTAATCTCGATCTCGCTCTCGAATGCATTGTCTCGCTCTTGCTCTCGATCTGTAATTGAATCATGGAGACAGAATTAAATGCATTAATCTCGATCTCGATCTCGCTCTCGAATGCATTGTCTCGCTCTCGCTCTCGATATCGACATGAGTCTTGTATATAATATCTCTTGAGCGTGTCTTGATCTTGTACTGTCTCTTGGACGAGTCTTGGTCTTGTACTGTCTCTAAGACGTGTCTTGGTCTTGTACTGTCTCTTGGACATGTCTTGATCTTGTACTGTCTTATGGACGTGTCTTGATCTTGTACTATCTCTTGGACGTGTCTTGGTCTTGCACTTGCTCTTGCTCTCGATCTTGATCTCGCTTTCGATATCGAGAGCGAGAGCGAGACAATGCATTCGAGAGCGAGATCGAGATCGAGATTAATGCATTTAATTCTGTCTCCATGATTCAATTACAGATCGAGAGCAAGAGCGAGACAATGCATTCGAGAGCGAGATCGAGATTAATGCATTTAATTCTGTCTCCATGATTCAATTACAGATCGAGAGCAAGAGCGAGACAATGCATTCGAGAGCGAGATCGAGATTAATGCATTTAATTCTGTCTCCATGATTCAATTACAGATCGAGAGCAAGAGCGAGACAATGCATTCGAGAGCGAGATCGAGATTAATGCATTTAATTCTGTCTCCATGATTCAATTACAGATTGAGAGCAAGAGCGAGACAATGCATTCGAGAGCGAGATCGAGATTAATGCATTTAATTCTGTCTCCATGATTCAATTACAGATCGAGAGCAAGAGCGAGACAATGCATTCGAGAGCGAGATCGAGATTAATGCATTTAATTCTGTCTCCATGATTCAATTACAGATCGAGAGCAAGAGCGAGACAATGCATTCGAGAGCGAGATAGAGATTAATGCATTTAATTCAGTCTCCATGATTCAATTACAGATCGAGAGCAAGAGCGAGACAATGCATTCGAGAGCGAGATCGAGATTAATGCATTTAATTCTGTCTCCATGATTCAATTACAGATCGAGAGCAAGAGCGAGACAATGCATTCGAGAGCGAGATCGAGAGCAATATAACTTTTTAACTAAAATATTAAACTAAAGGTACATTTAGTTTTACACATAAAAACAACTAACCTAAAACTAAGTTTCGATATCGAGAGCAAGATAACTTATTTACAATAGTATTAAACTAAAGGCACATTTAATTCTACATAAAAACAAGTAACATAAAATTAAGATTCGAGATCGAGAGCAAGAGCAAGATCGAGATAATGTATAGTTACCAAGATTCGACATCGAGAGCGATATAATTCGTTCAAGAAAACAAAAGTCATTTGGCATAAAGAGAGTGTAACTAACATAAAACCAAGATTGGATATAGAGATCAAGAGCGAGACTGTTCAAGAGAAAGAGAGTTAAAGACTAAAACAGTCCAATACTTTGGCAGTTCAAGGGTTTGATAGTTCAAGAATATGACAGTTTAAGACTAAACAATGATTATATATCAGTCAAACAATTATTTATTAATCTTTATTATAGCTTTTCCCTACTGTCTGGTTGCCTGGAAGATATTGCTACCTTAGCAATAAGGCCGCCAATTGTATAACTTTTCTTCTGCTTTGTTTTACTTGTATATGTTCTTGTGCAATAAAGAATATTTGTATTTGTATTAATCAAAATATTTTACTTTAATTTAAATTAAGGTAATAATAGGTAATAATGATGACATGTATTTGTATTATTGTGATGACTATATAAATTTATGAAAAACCAAAATATCGCATTTAACCGGTATTATGCAAGATAACATCAAAATATTTTACACGAGATAAAACTAGTTCGTATATTTCAGGTATTCATAGTATTCATACTCATTATTGTCAATAATATTTAGAAGAACCGAAGCAATTACAATTTCATAAGAATTATTAGATATATTAATAAACATCCAGCATTATATTAATAAACCCCAGCCAATATCAAGACCCCGATTCGGTGTCATACACTGATTAACCAAATTTTGACTAAAATAAGCTAAGATGTGTCAAAACTTAGTGCGCTCTACAGGAAAATATATCTATTTAAAAACTAAGAGCGAATAGGCTATTTTCCTACTAGTCAAATCAGTATTATTTTATGAAATGTCAAATCGCTTTTTTTTTTTTTGTATGAAAATTGTGAGTTATAACGCCACTGGCTTGTAAATATTGACTACTCAAATCAATAACTTCTATATTTTTAACTCAATTATTAAATCTAAATGTGCATATTTTGAAATGGTGAATGAGATCCACAATATTTTAGCCATCAGTTTTAAGTATGAAAGTTTTGAATTTTCTTTTAGCCACCCAATCTTAGTCAAAACGCACTAAACGCTTTTAGCAACGTAAGCCTTAATAACAATATTTCTTTGTTAACTAAAATTGAACTTTCAAATCTATAAGTTGTCCACTCACTTCCACCCACATCTATTTAATGAATAACATTGAGAAGACTCTGGTATTCGAATAATTTTTGCGCCGTCTGGAACGTAACGTCGGACACTTAACAACATCCCTTCATTTTATTATATCAAATTTCGCAACGTATGGAACGTAACGTCAGACACGTAACAATATACCCACATATAGTACATTAAATTTCGCAACGTATGGGCGTAACATCAGTCACGTAACAAAATACCTCATTTTAGTAGGTACCTAGTTACATTTTACCAATAATGATCCACATTATGTAAATGCCATCAGTATTATTTTTTTTTGTACCAAACTATGTTAGCAGGTAATTATTTATTAATTTGACGCAACGTCTATTTACGAAGTTTTACTGCGGATATTACTTAGGTACATAAAAGTTCTTTCCTAGTAGTAGAGTCAATAAAAATTAAATGTCACATCCACACACGACATAAATGTATTACTATACCTACTAATCATATGAATGAATAATAGTTAATTATCAAAGCTCCCCAGAGATCTCATATCTACCTATTGTCACAATCACAACAGTAGGTACTACCAAATTCACTCTATGTATGACAGTATTTTGTTGTTACAATGCAGCATTCTCATTTTACATTATTCAATACCTACAATCTGTTTAAATAGTTTGAATTAACAAATGGCAATGTTTCATAATCTCAACAAAATTAGACAACCTGGTCCTGTCCACCAAATAGTCATAGTCATAGCATGCTGGACCAACCAGCTACCTACATTTTTTTACATCCTTCTAAGTATCCCTTTTACCCTAACATAATGGATTGACTGACAAGTAACATAAACAAAGAAACTGACCATCAACAATGTTGTGCCACCAAATTTAAAAATATTTAGGTACCTAAGTTAAGTACTCAATAAAACATGACAATAAATTATTTTCCTTATTTAATGTTGTTTAGAAAAAACTACTGGGTAGAAGGTACCTATGTACTTATCAATAAAGCTGACTTCATCAAATATATAATTTTGCATTATTTTATGCTAAATGCAGTGTTAATTTACTATCAAGTTTTATATACATTTTGTGTACTCTCAGTTTAATTTTAATGTAGTGACTTACAATAATTAAAACACCTGAACCTGTGGCAGCAATTTGTGGTTTCAAAATACACGACCCAACCAATACAAGTACATACATACCTGTCACTTTCTATCATGAGATAACAGAACGGGATGGCAATAATTTTAGTTGAGATTTAGTTAAGTCGGTATGGTTACGAATTGGGCCCACTATAATACATAATAAGAAAATTCTGTTTTAATATACCTACTTGATTTCAATATCTTCATAGCTGAAAATCTACAATAGGTTAGATTGTAACCTCACCCAAGTACTCTCACTACTATGTATCATAATAGGTAGACTGTAATAGATTCCTTAATGGAACAAGTTGTACTGTAGTGATTTTATTTATACCATGTGTGCAATTAACTAAATATTAATGGTTATTGACAACTTAATATTGCTACTGAGAATAAACTGTCCATCAAATGATACATGACTATGAAAAATCTTAATATGTTGTGTTTATACTTGTACTGCTTGTTGGGATGGCTGCGGGGCATGCAGACGGTGGATCAGCTCCTGATACTGGAACAATTTCATGCAATTCCCAGTGGTGGAGCACTGGGTTCACTGGTGCTCCGGCAGCATCAGTCACCTCCTCAAATCTTCCAGTGGCCCTCGGTATAGCTGGACCGCTTCTTCTAGTTCTTCTGAGAGTGGTGTGAAATCCTTTTTGCAAGGTATGTGAGCAGATACCAATGCTAACCTTCTCACATTCTTGTTAGCCATTTTGATATTCATCTCAACGGCCACAAAGTAGATGATTTGTCCTCCCAGACTATTAATGCCAACCACTTCCCACTATTAGGAGTATGGTATTTGTAGCAAGGCAACGTCTATTCTTTCCGCATTTACATATTGTCAAAATTTGACCGTAGCGTAGCATCTTTACAATGGAATGGTGTGGTGGTTGTTTGTTTATACTCAATCTGAATCTGATCCAAAAGCCATCATCAAAACTTCCGCTATCTGTAGACACCAATCTGCACCAGCCGATGCAGCCACACTGCACATCATTGGGATCGCCGTCCACCCATCAACAACTCCAGCCAAACTGAGCTTAGGGATTCATCCAGCACTTCTGAAATGTTATAATACTAGATTAATAACTCAGGATAACTAGCTAAAGTGTAAATAAAAGTGTCCATTTCCCCATTGAAAATACGTTTATTCTAAATGACTAATTATTCTAGACATTTTTACAGTTGGTTGTAATTTAGCAATAATGTGTTTAATCTTCAATCCAACAATTCCATACACATTCTTTTGGCTAAATATCTATAATTTCTTATAAAATAACAGAAAAATACTCATCTTTTTATTTTCACGATCCAGCAAGAAGTGACATTTTTTAACTGTCACTTTACTTTTTTTAAATTCACCTCAGGCACAGGTAATGACATTATTCAGCCAAACATTATATAAATAGGTATTATCAAAATCTTATTATAGCATTAACCCAATATTAAAATAATTATTTCTCCATAATCCGACATATTTACTGACAATTTTACGACCACCCATCTTAACAGTAGGTTACGCAATGGAAAGGCAAAGGCTGAGCTTGTAATCTTAGTATGCGGCGTACTAAAACACCCACAGGCAAGGATTTTCGTAGTGTGTGTTTTCGTATGCCTAAGCGCTGTTTGGATGCAATTTACGCATACACATTTAGAATGCTTTATATGTGAGCCAAAGGCTGCGGCGACTAGAACTTTACTTACGTGCCTTGCATTGCGTTCCGTTTCACCGTTTTACGATTGTCATGATTATGGTAATTATTAAAATGATATTAATGTTTTATTAAAATTATTAAGGGGTAGGGATTAGGTGAGTTGGTTAAAATGATAGGGTAGGCAATGCTTTTCTGCCTCTATGGACCGCACGCCACTGACTATTAGCCTATATTGTCCCACTGCTGGGCAAAGGCCTCCCCATCCTTCTTCCACCTCTCACGATCACATATGTTCGCTTGGATTTAAGTAGGTACTTTCTTCCCCTTTTTTAAGTAAGAACTAAGGTACAGTGGGCTGGGCAGCAGGTCGAGTTACCACTTTGGCGGACCAATTTATACTGGCTATACAGTATAACCAGGCAGTTATGGATAATGTGAAATGGATAACTCGACCTGCTGCCCACTGTACTTTCCGAACAGGTGTAGTATAAAACATTGTATTTTTATACTACACCTATTCGGAAAGTATATTAGTTCTTACTTAAAAAAAGGAAAGAAAGTACGTAAATCCAAGCGAACGAATATGCGGGCGGCAAAAATATATGGGATTTACTTTCTCCCCTAGGGGAGAAAGTATTTTCTCCCCTCCTATTTTTTTTTAAAATTTATAATTCAAAACTAGAAACAGGCGAATGCCAAAAAACAAAAAGTTTGTATGTCGAAGCCCACAAAATGATACTGGCCACTTACATTTTTTGGCAGTATGTGCTTTGCTTCATTTGTCTCATGTAAAAAATATGGCAAAATCTTTGGCAAAATCAACATGTTCGCGCGAATTCTTTTTCGTTCTTTGATTTATATGACTTATTTAATGTAAATTAAGTGTTTAGTGTTTTCGATGTAATGTGTAACTGTATTAATATGTGTTTTGTTTGTTTGTGATCTGTTCGCATGGATGATGACACTTCAAATGTTCTTAAGTTATCTTCTCATGTAAGTGATATCATTCTTTATCTTACAAGGATTTTTGATTACATTTTCCTCATAAGTGTAGTATAAAGCACTATGTATAACTCGGAAGAAAATGCGATTCCCAACTCGTGTGTATTGAGGCCCTCAGCTGCGCTGTCATGTTCTCTCCTCGTTAAACAATGTACTATTGTTTATCAGGTTTGGGGTTGCGGTGACCAGGCATCGCGCGAGATCCAACTCGAGCACAAGAAGTGGCAGGTGCGGGAGGCGGAGCGACAGAGGACTGTAAGTTACATTTAAAAACCGGCCAAGTGCTAGTCGGACTCGCGCACGAAGGGTTCCGTACCATCATTTATAAAAATGGCAACAAAATCATATCTGTTGTCCGACTCGCACTTGGCCAGTTTTAAGTATTTGTTGTTATAGCGGCAACAGAAATACACCATCTGTGAAGATTTCAACTCTCTAGCTATCACGGTTCATGAGATACAGCCTGGTGACAGACAGACGGACGGACGGACGGACAGCGAAGTCTCAGTAATAGGGTCCCGTTTTGACCCTTTGGGTACGGAACCCTAAAAACAAACTCATTTAATATTTTCTTCTTGTTGTGTAGGTTTCGAGTCGATTGACCCGATGAACATGAACAATGGTGTCAAAGTTATTAAACCGCTTAATAGCACAGCTAATAGGTCTTTGACATAGTTTTTGTGACGCCCACTATTAAAGACAGCGATCGGAACCGACGGCTTAACGTGCCCTCTGTGGCGCGGAATCTTTTTTCTTACAGACAATCAGGTTGTTCTAACGAAAGTGGAGAAAATTTCACAAAGTGATAAATTGACAAATATCAACTTTGTGAACGATGAGGAGCCTATAGTTCAGACCACTAGACCACGAAGGCAGTTAAATCTCGTTTCATATTCATCATACCTTGAATGATTCTCCTGTACCCTCTTGTGACATATTCCCTTGGACGAAACAACCTCTGGACGCGAAACGATGACGTTTTACTCCTTACCCCTCTAAACCGACACGTTGAAATTTTGCCAAAGTAAACAAACTACAACGTCAGTGTGACTTCAAATTCAGGAGAGGAAACATACCTTTAAATGGTGAAATGTGCTGTTTTGTTTTGCAAAGCTTGTAGTATTCGAACCAACAATATTTCTTTTCATCATCTAAACTTATAAAATCGTTTGTCCTTACTGACTGACTGACTGACTGACTGACTGACTGACTGATTCATCAACGCAGAGCCTAAACTACTAAAGCTAGAATCGTGAAATATGGAGAGCAGGTTCCTTTTATAACGAAACTTACCACTAAGAAAGGATTTTTGGATTTTCCCCCCTTAAAGGGGTAAAAAGGGGGTGTGAAGTTTGTATGAAAGTCCGTCAATTTTGAACGTAGGATCTTCTAATTTTGTATTTAGGGTAATGATTTAAAAGTAATGAATACGTGTTTCAGCGTTTTTGGATTTTCTACCCCTAAAAGGGTTAAATACGGTATGGAAGTTTGTATGGAAACTCCGTTAGTTTTGCAGTTAGGATCTTAAAATTTTGTATTTAGGGTAATGATTTAAAAGTAATGAATACGTGTTTTAGCGTTTTTGGATTTTCTACCACTAAAGGGGTAAAATACGGGATGGAAGTTTGTATGGAAACTCCGTCAGTTTTGTAGTTAGGATCTTATAATTTGTGTTTAGGCTAATAACCAAAAATTAATGGACAAGTGTATCAGAGTTTTTGGATTTTTTATCCTTAAGGGGGTTAAATAGGTGATGAAAGTTTGTAATAATATAAACAGCTCTTTTTCTTGATTTCTAACCATTGCAAACCTTTTTATTCAAGAACTTCTTAGAGCAAATTTGTGTTTTGATAATTTGACAGATGAACGTCATCGAACCAGACTAACTTTTTTTAACCAACTTCAAATAAAAAAAGGAGGAGGTTCTCAATAAGGATGTACGTTTTTTTATCTACCTATGTTACCTCAAAATTCCGTAATTTATTTTATCCGATTTGAAAGATTCTTTTTTTTATTTGAAAGGGTATATTTCAATGTTAGTTCCCCGTCCAGCAAAATCTAATTTTGATCGTGGGATCCATGAGAAATGACGGAAACTCCTCAAATTTTATAGGCACACATATATCTATTTTGATATTTTAAGTTAATCTGATGTGGAACTAAGAGCACAACGAAATTATAAGATGCATCGAGATAGGTACCAATTTTACGAAATTTACTCACCATAATGAACAATTTTTGGTTAGTAGAAATCAACGAAAAGGGGTTGAAAGAATCTTGCAAAAACTATATTTTGTACTATCCTTTTAACTACCATTGTTTTTGATATCCCACTCGATAGGTTCAGCCTTTTTTGAGATACGTGGTAACAAAGAATAGGGGATGGTGCTTGCCTCTTTCGAGCATTATCATCCATCACTAATACATTAATTAAAGAGTTGTAAGTATATATGTGTTGTGTATGTATGTTAGTTTATTTGTTTGTTTCTTAATTTGTCATCATTGAAGTCGAAAATTAATAGACTTATTTTTAAAATTCTTTCACTATTAGAAAGCTACGTTCACTGTGCGATGCGCGTGCGTAGCAATATCAGCTTTTTACCACGAAAAATATCACACTAACACAGAAATAAAAGAATCTTTTAGATGTGGTCATACTAACAGCTACATGACAATAACCTGATCAAGGACAAAAACAACTTTTTACCGCGGGAACTCAATCCCACGGGAAAACTTTTAGCGGCGGGTGAAACCGCGGGGCGGAAAGCTAGTTATGTTATATTTTGATACTTTTTTCTTGTTATTTCCCCGTAAAAATAATAAAATGCGTTATGACAGGACTGTATTATACGTCCCTGTAACAAAGTCCACAGTTTTAAATGCATGCCAACCAAAATGTTGACATTCTCTAATGAATCGGATTATATCTCGAGGCCTCCGCCAATCGCATTGCCCATTCATTCTATTTCATCCTACTGTACTCTCTCACTCTAACTATAACCCGATTTTTTTTAGAAGGGTTAAATATAAGCGATATGTTAAGTAGCCAGTACTTATTGTATTTGTTCGGCTGTTGCCTCCCTCCCTCCCGATTTTGGTTGAACGAGTTTGCTTACATTTTCTATGCGTTTCGCGTCCAGAGGTTGTTTCGTCCAAGCATATTTCTGTTTGTCCCCTAGGTGAAGATATCCCCGGCGGACTGGTTAGACCACCCCGACCGCTACCTGCTGGAGATGGCGGGTAGACCGCAATACAACAACTCCGCCAGTTAGCCCGACCAGTCGGACGACTAGTCCAGCGACCAGCGCCCAGCGACCAGTCGCGCGGTTAGTCGCCCGAGCGATACTCTGTAGAATCTAAGAAGATAGCTACATAATACCATCCCGAAGAAAAACATAAGAAAATGCGTGTGAAATCTATAGGAACCTTTGGGTCCATTAGGTCCAATTCCTGTTACGTCTAGTGCGTCTGTTAAGAGCATTTCCGCGAACGTCGAATTGCATCTGTCACAGCTACCTTCCTAAACTTTTTTTGAGTATAATGTGACCGCTAGCTGCTAGAGATGGCGGGTAGACCGCAATATAATAATTCAGCTAGTTAGCCCGACTAGTCACAAGATTAGTCGCCTTAGCGTAATACTGGGTGTTAATTTAATTGCGTGCCATAGCTTAGAGGGTGTTTCAGTAACGTAAAAGGAGCCTGTAAAAAGTATTAAAAAAAACTACTCAAAAAATAAAATAAACTCAAATCGGTAGGTATTTATAATGATTCCCAGAGCTGCGTCTAGCTCTCGCGCTATAACCAATCCCGCGCGTCGCGCGAGTCGCATAGACCAGTGAAAGCGACTCGCGCGGGCTCGGTTATAGCCCGAAAGCCAGACGCAGCTCTTGGAATCATAATAAATAAAAATACTTTTGGTTTTCTGATTTTTTTGACATGGATTTTTTTTCTAATGGGCTCCTAACCCCTAAGTTATGCCACGCTATTAAATTAACACCCTTTATATGCCAATCGACTTGGTATTTAGTTAGCTATCGAGACATGAGCGTTCTGACGCAAGATTTGTCAAAAAATCAGAAAACCAAAAGTATTTTTATTTATTATGATTCCAAGAGCTGCGTCTGGCTTTCGGGCTATAACCGAGCCCGCGCGAGTCGCTTTCACTGGTCTATGCGACTCGCGCGACGCGCGGGATTGGTTATAGCGCGAGAGCTAGACGCAGCTCTGGAATCATTATAAATACCTACCGATTTGAGTTTATTTTTATTTTTTGAGTAGTTTTTTTTAATACTTTTTACAGGCTCCTTTTACGTTACTGAAACACCCTCTAAGCTATGGCACGCAATTAAATTAACACCCAGTATTACGCTAAGGCGACTAATCTTGTGACTAGTCGGGCTAACTAGCTGAATTATTATATTGCGGTCTACCCGCCATCTCTAGCAGCTAGCGGTCACATTATACTCAAAAAGTTTAGGAAGGTAGCTGTGACAGATGCAATTCGACGTTCGCGGAAATGCTCTTAACAGACGCACTAGACGTAACAGGAATTGACCTAATGGACCCAAAGGTTCCTATAGATTTCACACGCATTTTCTTATGTTTTTTCTTCGGGATGGTATTATGTAGCTATCTTCTTAGATTCTACAGAGTATCGCTCGGGCGACTAACCGCGCGACTGGTCGCTGGGCGCTGGTCGCTGGACTAGTCGTCCGACTGGTCGGGCTAACTGGCGGAGTTGTTGTATTGCGGTCTACCCGCCATCTCCAGCAGGTAGCGGTCGGGGGTGGTCTAACCAGTCCGCCGGGGATATCTTCACCTAGGGGACAAACAGAAATATGCTTGGACGAAACAACCTCTGGACGCGAAACGCATAGAAAATGTAAGCAAACTCGTTCAACCAAAATCGGAGGGAGGGAGGCAACAGCCGAACAAATACAATAAGTACTGGCTACTTAACATATCTGCTTATATTTAACCCTTCTAAAAAAATCGGGTATAGTTAGAGTGAGAGAGTACAGTAGGATGAAATAGAATGAATGGGCAATGCGATTGGCGGAGGCCTCGAGATATAATCCGATTCATTAGAGAATGTCAACATTTTGGTTGGCATGCATTTTAAACTGTGGACTTTGTTACAGGGACGTATAATACAGTCCTGTCATAACGCATTTTATTAATTTTACGGGGAAATAACAAGAAAAAAGTATCAAAATATAACATAACTAGCTTTCCGCCCCGCGGTTTCACCCGCCGCTAAAAGTTTTCCCGTGGGATTGAGTTCCCGCGGTAAAAAGTTGTTTTTGTCCTTGATCAGGTTATTGTCATGTAGCTGTTAGTATGACCACATCTAAAAGATTCTTTTATTTCTGTGTTAGTGTGATATTTTTCGTGGTAAAAAGCTGATATTGCTACGCACGCGCATCGCACAGTGAACGTAGCTTTCTAATAGTGAAAGAATTTTAAAAATAAGTCTATTAATTTTCGACTTCAATGATGACAAATTAAGAACAAACAAATAAACTAACATACATACACAACACATATATACTTACAACTCTTTAATTAATGTATTAGTGATGGATGATAATGCTCGAAAGAGGCAAGCACCATCCCCTATTCTTTGTTACCACGTATCTCAAAAAAGGCTGAACCTATCGAGTGGGATATCAAAAACAATGGTAGTTAAAAGGATAGTACAAAAATATAGTTTTTGCAAGATTCTTTCAACCCCTTTTCGTTGATTTCTACTAACCAAAAATTGTTCATTATGGTGAGTAAATTTCGTAAAATTGGTACCTATCTCGATGCATCTTATAATTTCGTTGTGCTCTTAGTTCCACATCAGATTAACTAAAAAATCAAAATAGATATATGTGTGCCTATAAAATTGAGGAGTTTCCGTCATTTCTCATGGATCCCACGATCAAAATTAGATTTTGCTGGACGGGGAACTAACATTGAAATATACCCTTTCAAATAAAAAAAAGAATCTTTCAAATCGGATAAAATAAATTACGGAATTTTGATGGTAACATAGGTAGATAAAAAAAACGTACATCCTTATTGAGAACCTCCTCCTTTTTTTATTTGAAGTTGGTTAAAAAAAGTTAGTCTGGTTCGATGACGTTCATCTGTCAAATTATCAAAACACAAATTTGCTCTAAGAAGTTCTTGAATAAAAAGGTTTGCAATGGTTAGAAATCAAGAAAAAGAGCTGTTTATATTATTACAAACTTTCATCACCTATTTAACCCCCTTAAGGATAAAAATCCAAAAACTCTGATACACTTGTCCATTAATTTTTGGTTATTAGCCTAAACACAAATTATAAGATCCTAACTACAAAACTGACGGAGTTTCCATACAAACTTCCATCCCGTATTTTACCCCTTTAGTGGTAGAAAATCCAAAACGCTAAAACACGTATTCATTACTTTTAAATCATTACCCTAAATACAAAATTTTAAGATCCTAACTGCAAAACTAACGGAGTTTCCATACAAACTTCCATACCGTATTTAACCCTTTTAGGGGTAGAAAATCCAAAAACGCTGAAACACGTATTCATTACTTTTTAAATCATTACCCTAAATACAAAATTAGAAGATCCTACGTTCAAAATTGACGGACTTTCATACAAACTTCACACCCCCTTTTTACCCCTTTAAGGGGGGAAAATCCAAAAATCCTTTCTTAGTGGTAAGTTTCGTTATAAAAGGAACCTGCTCTCCATATTTCACGATTCTAGCTTTAGTAGTTTAGGCTCTGCGTTGATGAATCAGTCAGTCAGTCAGTCAGTCAGTCAGTCAGTCAGTAAGGACAAACGATTTTATAGTTTAGATGATGAAAAGAAATATTGTTGGTTCGAATACTACAAGCTTTGCAAAACAAAACAGCACATTTCACCATTTAAAGGTATGTTTCCTCTCCTGAATTTGAAGTCACACTGACGTTGTAGTTTGTTTACTTTGGCAAAATTTCAACGTGTCGGTTTAGAGGGGTAAGGAGTAAAACGTCATCGTTTCGCGTCCAGAGGTTGTTTCGTCCAGGGAATATGTCACAAGAGGGTACAGGAGAATCATTCAAGGTATGATGAATATGAAACGAGATTTAACTGCCTTCGTGGTCTAGTGGTCTGAACTATAGGCTCCTCATCGTTCACAAAGTTGATATTTGTCAATTTATCACTTTGTGAAATTTTCTCCACTTTCGTTAGAACAACCTGATTGTCTGTAAGAAAAAAGATTCCGCGCCACAGAGGGCACGTTAAGCCGTCGGTTCCGATCGCTGTCTTTAATAGTGGGCGTCACAAAAACTATGTCAAAGACCTATTAGCTGTGCTATTAAGCGGTTTAATAACTTTGACACCATTGTTCATGTTCATCGGGTCAATCGACTCGAAACCTACACAACAAGAAGAAAATATTAAATGAGTTTGTTTTTAGGGTTCCGTACCCAAAGGGTCAAAACGGGACCCTATTACTGAGACTTCCGCTGTCCGTCCGTCCGTCCGTCTGTCTGTCACCAGGCTCGTATCTCATGAACAGTGATACGCTAGAGAGTTGAAATCTTCACAGATGGTGTTTCTGTAGCCAGCTTATAACAACAATACTTAAACTGGCCAAGTGCGAGTCGGACAACAGATATGATTTTGTT